>APFE031129563.1:143012-269549 GCA_000404065.3 Pinus taeda
GACCTCATGATAAAAATATTATAGGAACTAAATGGATATTCAAAAACAAGCTAAATGAAAATGGAGAAGTCATTAGAAACAAGGCTAGAGTTGTTTGTAAAGGGTATACTCAACAAGAAGGTATAGACTTTGAAGAAACTTTTGCACCTGTTGCCAGACTTGAACCCATAAGAATGTTTCTTGCTCTTTCTAGCTTTTAGAAATTCAAAGTATACCAAATGGATGTAAAGTCAACTTTCCTGAATGGAGATTTAGAAGAAGGAGTTTATATTGAATAAACAAAAGGATTCATTCTTGGAAATGATGCAAAACATGTATGCAGACTCAAAAGGCTCTCTATGGTCTGAAACAAGCTCCAAGGGCTTGATATTACTACCTTGACAAATATCTACACCAACAAGGTTTTACAAAAGGTTCAACAGATATCAATCTATATACAAAGATTGAAACTAATAAATTGCTAATTATTATTTTTTATGTTGATTTGTAGCAATGAAGAATCCATGAGTCAGAATTTTGCTTCAGTAATGCAACAAGAATTTAAAATGTCCTTGCTTGGTGAACTTACCTATTTTCTTCGTCTACAAGTTCAACAAAATAAAGATGGTATTTTCTTTCACAAACCAAATATCTCAAACATATCTTGAAAAAGGTATGGAATGGAAGATTCTAAACTTGTATGTACCCCAATGGTAATAGGATGCAATCTCAACTCAAATGATGAATCAACAGTAGTACATCAACCAACTTACAGATCCATGATTGGCAGTGTACTTTATCTAACAGGTACCCGACCTGACATCATGCATGCAGTAGGAATAGTTGGAAGGTTCCAAGAAAATCCAAAGGAATCACACCTTCAGGCAGTCAAAAAAACTTTCAAATATCTTCATGGAACTTAGGACTTTGGTTTATGGTATCCTAGAGATGCAGATCTTACTCTTCGTGCATATACAGATGCAGATTGGGCAGGAAGTGTTGATGACAGAAAAAGAAACAGTGGTGGTGCATTCTATATGGGTTCCAAGTTAGTGTCTTGGTTTAGCAAGAAACAAAGTTCAATTGTTTTATCTACAGCTGAAGTAGAATATGTGGTTGCAGCCTCTTACTACACAATTTCTTTGGATGATGAAAACCTTGAAAGACATTTAGATCACATATATTCCACCCATCTCCATTCTATGTGATAATACAAGTGCCATCAGTATTTCAAAGAATCCAATCATGCACTCCAAGACCAAGCACATACCCATCAAATACCATTTTTTACGTGAACAAGTGCATGAACAAAAAGTCAAATTGGAGTATGTTCCCTCCAAAGAACAGGTTGTTGATATATTCACTAAACCACTACCCAGAGAAACATTTGAATATCTCAGACAAAATTTGGGAGTAGTTCCTGCATTATCCTACTGTTAAATCTAATTTTTCCAGAGAAAGGTTATTATACATGTGTTTCATGAAGTTGAGTCATGTACACATGCGGATTTTTGTGGGACAAGGAGAATATATGTTTTTTTAGTCAAGAAAAACTATGGGGCAGGCCCTGATATGGGTGATCTGCTTGATGTTGATGATCACAGTCTATTGATATGCTCTGTTCATTAACTTTTATCTAACTAACAAAGATGCCTTGATCATTGACTTGTTAACAATGCACAGGTAGCACAGGTTCAGGGGGAACATTAAACTTCCCTCGCATTCTGCATTGTTGGCATTATGGTTGCTGAGTCCAACTATGGCTTCAGATATTTATCTTTTTTGTTGCTTAAGTGATGTAAAAGTCTAGGGTGTGATATGTCTTCTCATACATTTGAATGAGTTCTATTGGACAAATGATGTAATTTGTACCCCCACTTTACATGGGATGGATGATGTAATTATATTTCTGTCATGCATAAACAATTGGTATATCCCACTTGATTGGGTGGATGAGTCAAATTTTGTATATCCCCACTTGGTTGGGAGATGGATGTATGTATGAGTCATTGGTGATAGGAAGGTCATACTCACATAGTTTAGTTATAGAGTTATGTTATTCTTTTGGAGAATATTTTTGCAAACTCTTCTAGTGCTCAAGGGGAGCATGGATGATTTTAGTACATCTCAGCATGTACAAAGGGGAGCTCAATCAAACAATTCAGCAAGTACTCAGGGGGAGCTGAACAACATAGGGGAGAAAATATCTTGGTCTGCCCTTTGCCCTTGTTGTCAAAGGGGGAGAGTGTATTGGAGTTGTTGTTGCCATCAAGTCCAAAGCGGGAGATTGTTGGCATTATGATACAGGTATTGTCCTTGATGGAAACTCACTCAGATGAAAGCTCGCAGTGCAATAGGTGAACAACAAAGAATTATAGATTAGACTAGAAATAATGAAGGAAGAGAGGTATACGCAGGTTCACCTTGTCCAAGCTGTGTATACACGCAAGTTTACTAAATAAAAGGAGCGTATACGTACACACACACTTTCGCATAAGGAAAAGCGCGTATATCTTGGAAAAACAAAGTATTTGGTCCAAGGTATTGGTCCCAAGTAGTTTTGGTCCATGGTATTGAGAAAGGTCTAAAACTATATAAGGAGGAGAAAATCATTAGGCCAAGTGTGCAAGTATTTTGAGTATCTTATGAGGCATTGGTTCATATATGTAGGTTAATAAGCTTCTGATGATCTGCTTGATCTGATCTAAGGAGGCATCTTTATGGTTGATGAAGGTTGATGAACCAGGATAATAAAGGCTTAAAAGTATTATCATTATGTGGTTTGATCTTGAACAGTCTAGATCTGAATACTAACGCGTGTTTTATTTTGTAAATGTGATGATCTGGTATGATTGAAGTCTCAAATAGTAGTGATGTTTTAAGTTAGCATTTACATATCTTTATGTAGGTTTGCTTTAGTAAAAGAGCATATACATGTTGGTTCAACATATCAAAGTAGCGTATACATCATAAATTGAAGTTTACAGATCTGCACGCTAGTTCCCTTTGGTAAAAGTGAATATACATGCTGGTTCGACACATGGAAGTAGCGTATACCTTATAAAGCATGATGTTTAAAGTTTCAGCTGTTTCTGTTTGTTGTTACAGAGTTCTGAGTTCTGTGTTTTGTTTTGGTGACTGTATTCTGGTAACAGTGTTGTGAATGATCATATTGGTTGATTGTGATTTTCTTCAGTGATGATGGGTTTTTAGTGATTGATTGATTTAGTTTTGGTTGATTCAGGAAGTGATTACTGAGTTTCAGTGATTGGTTGATGCAGATGTATTTGATGGTTGTACTGCAGTTATGATTTTCTGAGTTTCAATGTTGTTGATGGGTCCAGTATGAAAATTGGATGAAACATGGCCCTCAGATTGTGGTGTTGTGTTCTAGGAGTATCCAATCTAAAAATTCATGAAACGTGGTCCCTGGTGGGAGAGTGGAGTTTTCTGTGGGCTGGCACCTATGTACTAGTAAAAATATTGGCTAGTACAAGAGTTAGGGAGTTGTAGCTCCCTTCCAGTAGTAGCTGGAGAACAAGAGAAGGTTGTAGCCTTCTACAGGTGGATGCCTGCATACAAGTTGTAAACTAATTTTCTTATTATTAAAAGAATACAGAGACGACAACAGCAGGTGGTTTTTACCCACATTGGGTTTCCACCTTATATCTTGGTGTTCATGTGTGTTGCTTATGTGTGATGCTTTATTCTATTACACTGTCTAATAAATCTCTGATATACCAGATTAAGCTCAATACATGATAAATTGTCTAAATCAAAAAGTTCTCTACATATACGCTGGTTGCTTTTACTATAGTCACGTGTACATGCTAGTTCACTTCACTGAAGTAGCGTATATATAAATCTATTTTGGAAATAAAATTATAGATCTAGTAATATTGATTAACCCCACTCTCAGTATTACTTCCAACAATATTATTCCAATGGGGCACTTATATGGTGTAACGATGGACATTGATGGTGCGAGTGTGTTGGCTAACTTTGAGGTCATTGAGATAGTGGATGATAGTAAACCATACCCCACACTATTAGGAATTGACTGGGATATTGACATGAATGGGGTAATCAATTTAAAGAAGCAAAAGATGTCATTTGAGAAGAAGTCGCTCAGGGTTCTAGTGCCACTAGACCCTAGAGAAGGAGCGGGTTATACTGAACCTGTGCACGACTATGTAGAAAGCAACGATGATCTAGATCAGATATATAAGATAACAACACAAGATGATGAGTTGATCAATCCCACAGCCGATGGATGAGTTGTGTGGGATAGGGATAGCTCATGTGCCTTAGATTCAAATGAAGAGCTTGACCATTGGCAGAACATGCTGCATGAAGTATCTACGCTCCGTTGTAATATGATGACCAAGTCACTGAGGTGTGTCTTTAATGAGGTAAGAAATATTCCACATTATGATGGTTTGAGGGAGGTTGAGATATTTTTGGATTAATTTCAAAGGGAAGTACAAGAAGAAATCTATTCCAGGCACTGGAATTGGCACTGTGTGCTATGCCTGCCTGTTGGTGGGGTACACACAAGGAAAGATTTTCTAGATGGAGATAATATAGAAGAATGATGAAGTTAAGGTTTGGTTATGCTAATTATCGAATGACAGAAAAATGCAGTGGGAAAGATGATCCACGTGATCATTTAGCACCATGGACTAAGGTTTGGGGAATAGAAACGCAACTGGAATGTGTGCATATCTTCTATCATACCTTAGATGCGATCCAAATGAACTGGTATTTGGAGATAGAGCTTCGCCATGGGACTACTGAATGAGAAATCTTAAGGGAGAGTTTTATATTAACCTTCAACTTTGAAGATGGCTTTGAGAGCATTGATGAGGCACTACAAGAAAATAAAGCAATTATATTTAGAATTCCAAAGGAACTGATAGAATGTACTCAGCCAGATTGAAGTACATAGTTGTGCCATGCATTGGAATGTTTTAATGTGATTGCTAAAGAAGAGGATGATCCATGGAATATTACCATTCCTGAAACTAAAGGACAATGCGAAGTAGATGTACCGAAGGGAGCGAACCCAAATATATCAGAGCCTTTGAAAACTTGACAAGTAAATAATGGAACTGAAGAAGAACCCAAGTTCACGAAGATAGGAGACTATTGTGATGAGGATACAGTTGATAACATAGATGAGTGGTTGTATGAGTACCACGACTTATTCCTAACGAATTTTTCATATTTAAAATGGGTTTTCGGCAATTTAGGTGTTATGAAGATCACATTGAAACCGAATGCGGAGCCTATTAAACAATGACCTTATCGACTGAATTCAATGTATAAGGAGAAGGTGTGCCTAGAATTGGATAAAATGCTGGAAGCTGGTATCATTGAGCTTGTAGAAGAATCATATTAGGTAAGCCTAATGGTGGTCCAAGAAAAGAAACAAAAGGGTGAGATTTGCATATGCATAGATCTACAAAAGCTTAATGATGCTTGTGTGCATGATCCATTTCTGACACCTTTTACTGACAAAGTATTAGAGAAACGTTGGCGGATAAGAGGTGTGCTCATTTACTGATGGTTTTTTGGGAGATCATCAAATAAAGATCACACTAGAAGATCAAAGAAAAACATCCTTTGTGACTGAGTGGGGTTGCTTACAATATAAAACTATGCCATTTGGATTAAAGATCGCACCTACAATATTTTCCCGAGTAGTGATCACGGTGTTCAAGGAGTTTATTCATCAATTCCTGGAGGTATATTTTGATGGTTTGGCTGTGTTTGGGTTCGTAAAGTGACATGTTGTGAGTCTCCAACTCATGCTGGATATGTGTCGAAGGTATCAGATCATGCTGAACGTGAAAAAGTGTATATTTTTTGTGCCTTTTGGGATTTTTCTTACCCATGTTGTATGTAAGCAAGGATTGATGGTGGACCCTCTGAAGATCATTGTAATTGTTAATTTGGAAGCTCCTAGGAATGTGAAACCACTGCATGCTACATTGGGACACATTGGGTGCTACAGGAAGTTTATTAAGGCGTATGCCCAGATAACCGTACCAATGGAGAAAGTGTTAAAAAAGGATGCGTTGTTTTGTTGGGATGAATATTGTCAGTGCAGCTTTGAAGTATTGAAGGAGAAAATGGTGACAATGCCTATTTTGGTGTTTCCAGATTGGAAAAAGGAGTTTCATGTGCATGATGATGCCTCCTGCATTGCAGTAGGAGTAGTTTTAACACAAGAAGGTGAGGGAGAAATTAATCATATGATAGCTGTCGCGAGCAGAAAGTTATCCAAAGCCAGAAAAATTACTCCACCAGAGAGTGTGAAGGGCTGACGATGGTCTACATACTGCAAATGTACACAGATCACTCCACGTTGAAGTACCTGGTCAATAAGCTTTTGTTGGGGGGGGAAGATATGCCGATGGTTACTTTTGTTTGAGGAGTATGACTTTGAGGTGATTGTGGAGCCTAGAAGACTGAAAGGAGGTTGGCCCATCTATCTAGGGTTGAAACAGGAGAGGGACCAAATAGTTTGGAGGAAGGACTGCGAGACACGTAGCTCTTTGTGGTGTGCATTGCGGACGATCATTTTGACGATATTATTCAGCTCTTAACAATGGGATCAGCTCCGAAAGGTTATTCCACTCAACAAAAGAAGTAGTTAGTAGTTCACACTGTGGCTTTCTTAGTAATTCTGGGCCATTTATATAAGATGGCGGTGGAAGAAATATTGCGAATGTATGTTCTGGAGTTTGAACGCGGTAGTATCCTAATTGAAGCCCATGGAGGAGTTGCAGGAGGCCACTATGTAGGAAAAGTGACAATGCAAAAGATCCTGCACACTGGGTTATGGTAACCTACTTTACACAAGTATTATAAGGCATATTGCAACACATGCAATGCTTGCAAAAGGATGGCACAACCTTTGCGAAGGAATGAATTGCCTTTAAATCACCAAGTTTCATTGCAGCTATTTGAGAAATGGACCATTGACTTTATAGGTCCCATAAAACTGTTAGGAAAGAAGATGGGTGCACGGTATGTCATTACAACAACGAAGTATTTAACCAGGTGGCTGGAAGCACAGCCAGTGAAGGATTATACATCAGCCACTCCTGCAAAGGTTTTATTCGAGTATGCCTTAACAAGGTTTGGTTGTCCTAAGATTTTGATGAGTGATAGGAGTACACATTTCCTAAATGAAATGATTAGTGCGATGTTGGAATAATTTCATCTGTATCATCATAAGAGCATACCCTATCACCCACAAGCGAATGGAATGGTGGAAGCCTTTAATAAAATTTTGGAGCACGCATTGACAAAGGTATGCAATGTGCAGAGGAATGACTGGGACATGTGCGTACCTGCAATGTTATGGGCTTATAAGATGACTCACCAGAAGTTGACAGGAATAACATCATTCAAATTGGTCTATGGAATTGAGACAATAATGCCCATGGAGTATATTGTGCCAGGTTTATGTATTGCAACCTTAACTGAGATGGCAGACCATGAGACCTTGGGGGAACGACACGTGCAAATAATGTAGTTAGAAGAAGACTGCTTCCTTGTCAGATTTCACCAGCAAGTGTAAAAGGAACATGAGAAGGCATGGCTTGAGTGGCATATTACGCTGTGCATGTTCAAGGTAGATGACTTGGTGTTGTTATATGATAGCAAGCTCACAAAGTTTCCCGGAAAATTTCAAATGCACTAGTTGGGGTCGTATATTATTAAGGAGATCATGGATGGTGGTGCACTTTAGCTCGCGAAGTTGAATGGAGAACCATTCCTTGGAAAAGTGAACGAAAGTAGACAAAAGTTGTACACAGGGGATCCTTCCATTTCGTGATGACTATATGGTAGTAGGAAAGTCTTAGTAATCTAGGCAGTTGCAAGGTATTGCGAGACTATAAACTACTCTACTCAACTAGGTGAAAAATGTGTTTGAAAGGCTACACGACAGATGATAGGGGTGTGACAGGTGGAGTTGCGTTGGATGACCTGCACCATGAAGGATGCTATCAGATAGATGGGTCCAAAAGTAGGAGTTGAATTTACTATTCATGATTTGATGGAGAAAAATCAGTTAAGAGGAGTGGGTAGGAGTTATTTCTGGTGAAAATACTTGGACTTGCCACCAAAGATGCATTTATTATTAGAATTTGTAGGGAACGGGTAGATTTGAATTCAAAAATTCCTTTAAATCACACATGTTGGACCATCGAAGAACACTTTGAATTCCGAGACTTGTCTAGGAGATTTGTTTTCTGAAGTTTATGAGTCATCAAGTCTAGGAGGGTTTCTTGGCAAGGCTAGCATTTTTTTCCTTACCTGCCTGGATCCAAAAGGTCATTCTCCAGAAAATGACTACCACCAACCCCGCAGAATCCATGCATTTTGAAGTCATTGTTTTTGATGCGATGGGCCCTAAAATATCAAGTATGGAAGATAGAAACCTTGTGCCTACCACGCTGAGGGCGTCGAGGCTGAAGGAATCCGCTGCAAAAAAAAAAGCAATTTGCTACCAAAGAAAAGTAGAAGAAGCCGATGCTGGTGAGAATGTCACCAAGGAAGAATATGGAGGTGTGACAAAAGGAGAAAAAAGACAAATAGCCATAGAAAGTGGTTGATTTAGAGGAGGAGGAATACCAAGGTGTGGAGCAATTGGATGTCGAAGAGATCGAGCCTATCCCATGACTTCCTGAGTATATTCCTCTACAGAAGGGAGGAACCAAAGTTACCAAGGACCCGGATTATGGGAAATTCACAGTTTCGACACCCTATTGCCTGAACAGGTGGAATTTGAAGGTACTACATTAGCACGCATTACAGTTCTAAAAATAGAGGATTGGAACATCACAGACCATGAGAGCTTACCACATCTAGCAACAAATAAGTATACGACCAAGATAGACTATGAGGAGGCTGGGGTTATGCGACTAGAGCCCATGAAGTGGGTCAGAGGTGTTGAGGAGGCTGGTCTACTCAATATTATTTGTATGTTGCGTTATCATCAATCAACTATCAACATAGTGTGTGTGCGCCAGCTCCTCGTGCTGGTACATGATGGGTGTCTATGGCTTGGGGAGCCCATCCAAATTACCGACATGTTAATCCATTGGATAACAAAGCTACCTTAAAAAGCAGCAGACCCTACCAAGGAGTTTGGAGGGAAAAGTGGGGAAAACAATTAGTAGATAAGATGAAGACCGAGCATGGTCTTCTTAAGAAGTCCCATAGATACTGTATCAGCTCTATTCAGGACTAGGCAGTGCAGTTCGCTGCAAAGATTGTTGCGGGGAAAATCCTGAGGAAGTGCCATGCAGATGAGGTTCTGGCATCGCTAGTGTCATTAGCAGCCTAGTGTGCAAAAGGGGTGCAATACAACTGGGAAAAATATCTATGCATGGAGTTCCTCATGAACTTCTGAGAAGCTCAGGAGGAGAGCAAGTTGTTCCATTATGCATGGCTTTTATTATCTATTGTTTTAGTAGCTTGGAGGTTGTTGGAGGATAGTTAGTTCCCCCCGCACAAGGGAGATTAACCCTAAGTAGCACGGTTCACCTCGCTATGGTCTACAAAGGATATGACAAAAATAAAAGAGTAGAAAATTTTCTGGATCCTACTAGAGATGGACCTTCGAATGGTTATCAATCAGAGGAAAGGTTTTCCCCAACCTTGTTCAAGAAATTAATGGCCTACACAGAGTTCAAGGTCGATTTCCACAATGTGTCAATCAGAGCATGGAAGGACCCAAAGCACATATGGCATAGATTTCCTTATTTGGTCTTTGAGACAGATGTGTAGGATATTGTGGGGTATTAGCTAGCAGAGTGGCGTGAACCCATGGGGCTTGATGTGGGAACAAGAAAAGGTGAAGAAATCTCTATTGCACAAAAACATGAGGAAGTTGCTCAGAACGTCATGCAAACTCTCACTAAGTAGAAGAAGAAGGAAGCTATGTTGGGTTGGGTTATATTATTTCCATGACTAACCTACTGTTGTGCCCTACAACAACCCCCCATTTCATATCATTATTATTCCAAAAAACATAATATGAAATGGGTCCCTTTTTAATTTTTGTTTTTTAATTGGTATCAATTTAAGTTCTATTCCAAAAGGCCTCTTCAATAAAACCAATCAAAAAACCTTAATGTAAAACGATTAATATTTTGTCATTGCGATAAAGCGATCACAAGATCGCATATCACAATGACAAATGGAACACAACTTGAGGACATTTCGATTTACTCTGACGCGAAATCGCCATTGGATATTGGCAATAAATAAAGTGACACAATTAAGGCCCCCTTGCTCCGATGCGATGCGATATCGGCAATCGGTAATCGGCGACCATGGCTAAACACAAATAAAGCTCCCTCTTGCTCTGATGCGATGCGATATCGCTATCGGCAATCGGCAATTGACCATGCACACATTCTTAACCGCCCCACTCGCTACTCCCGACGCAATGCGATATCGCTATCGGCGATCGGGGATTCTAAATGGAACCAATACAATGACTTATGATTTTCCCAATGCCCGATTGCGAAAAGGGAAAAAGCATAGTTTTCAAAGTAAAATCATAAAGGTAGTTTAATATGATTTATTCGTAATTAAGGCACTATCTTTCGAAAAGCCGCTCATCCGCATTCAACCGCCAAATCGCCCAAGGCATACTTCAAATAAATCATTCGGCCATTAACCGAAAATACTGGTATTAATGAGATTGAGAGGCCTTAATGGCCATTTAATGAGAACAGCAAGCTTGCGATCTATTCACAGATTTGATCCGAAGCCGTCTTAAGTCAATCGATCACAATGAATTTACCAAGATATATATATCATAGTCTATTCGATTCATGTTATTGTTTCCTGTATTACGCCTATCATTCTCTATGTGCAGAATTCTTCCGCAGAGACAGATTTGAGTGGAATGGGAAAGAAGTCCAAAAAGACTACAATGCCTTCTGCTTCACCGGTCGCAGGGCAACCCATCGTTGATCCAAGCAGTAAAAAGAAAGGGCTTATATCAGACACTACCTACCTGGGACTTACCAGAGCTACTTGGAAAGGAACATATAACTTGATTGAAGCCGAAGAGCCCAGGGTGATGGGAATACAAGTCTCATGCGACAACACTAGCAATTCTGAGGCTAATCTAAAAGACTTGGCCAATTCCTTTCTTCACAGAATAGCGGCCCGTGAGCAAATTCTCCCATATACAGATGTGGTAAGTTGGGTAATCCAAGAGATCCCAATTACCAATAGAACTTTCAGCACTATAGACGGGAGGATTTTTGGTTCTTTTCGAACCGAAGATCTAAGACAAATGTATCATTTTCCAGCGGAGGAGAAGAAGTATAACACAACATTCCTAGAGAAGTTCCGAGTAGAAAATGAGACTGAGTCTGAACCAATTCGAGGCTGGAGGAAAAATCCAGCAAAGCACAAGCACGAATCCTCGGGTAAGTACTCAGTCGATTCTCTATGTTCTCCTTAATGCTATGCTGGGATTATGATGTGTAGACTATGGGCATTACATGATTCCGCCAATTTTACCATAGAAATGGTCCCTTTAAGGGAGGCGGCATGTAGTGGCGAGATAATGGATTGGGCGGATATATTATACGATAAGTTAGCCACTGCCATTCTTAATTTCAGATTGAATTCTCGCGTCACTGAGAGGTTCATTCCGCCATTTTACTACAGTGCATATGTGTTAGACGTTTTATGTTTTAATTCTGAATTTCCTATGCTCGGATGGAGGTGGACATCGCAAGACCCCGCACCCATCCACATATATCATCAAAAGTTGTGGAAGACCAACTACAAACACCACTTGGATCAAATTTCTAACGGTTTCATGTTGCCTATTCATTATTCCATTTTCGATAAGCCTGCCCCAAAGATTTCTGAACAAGCAAGGGTGGATTTAACTGCCGCGGCAAGTTGGTTTGGAGAAGAGAAGTTCACCTATATTAGAGTTTTTGGCAGTCAAGCCAAGCCCCATGTGCTTCCTCTATACATCCCTGATAAGTTACTTGCCGTGGAAGTAGCCTATCAGATCAATGCTGATGGGGTTACTCAGACCCTGAAAAAAGTAAAGAAGCATGTCTGGCCCTCCTTTCACCTATGAATTGGTATTTACACTCTGCATGATATCAAACATGCAGAAAAGGAAGCTGGGAAGATAAATTCGCTGACTCTAGCCACTCTGCCAAGCAGGCAATACGATCCAAGGAAAATCGCCTACAATGCGCTCGACCAGGCCAAATTGGCCAAGTTCGAGCACAAAGAAGACAGATTCGAGGATTTGTTTGCATCGGCCGAGTCGCTATATCAAGTTAAATCGCTCGCCATAAATGAATACAACGATGAGGGGCTAGCTGAATTTAACAGAATTAGAGAACAAAGGTTGCAAACTTTGCCTCTAGACCTGTTAGCGACTACTCCAACAACGACAAAATCAAGCGAGCCTGAGCAGCAAAGTAATAAGAAACCTCCTACTACATCAAAGCAGCAGGAGGAAGTGCATAACCAGAGACAGGAAGAAACCCAGGCGAACACTCAAGAAGAGAGCAGTTCGAGAGTTAATGATGATACACAAATTGATCCGAATTTGCTCCAGCAATGGCAACAATTCAACTCAATCATCGGCAACCTAGAATGCTCTAAAGATGGTGAGGTTTCAAAAGAGGGCAACACACAGGAAGCTGTTAGGTAAACTTGACTCAGGATAGAGTCAAAAGTTGACGAGGTTAAATAGTGATGGTTTTGGGGCACATGGTATTGTGCACCCATGGTATTCTGCCCGTGGTATTATATGTAATGGAGACTATAAAAGGCTGGAAGGACTTCATTGTAATGCATGGCCTGGAGGTGAGCGGTGAAGGCTCACTTGGCCGGATTGGCCAGGGTTTTGGCCAAGGATAATGAAATTTCATTATGATTGGGTTTTTCCCCGGATTTGGGGTTTTCCCGGATAAACATGTGTATTTATGTGTTTATGGTTATTGCTGGTTAATTGTATATTTATTCCTCTCAGTAATTAATTTATGTTCTTGGGTAAATTTCTTAACAATTGGTATCAGAGCCAGATATTGGCTTCAAAGGGCTTCTTTGATGCCAAGGGTTTATAGTGCCTGATGAGATCAATGCAGCCTTTTTTACAGATCAGTGCATTTGCGATATATTGTTCGGGATTCCTGGGGCTATTTAAAGAATGTCAGCAGAAGAAAATTGTTCATGTGGCTTCGAAAATTGTTTGTTTTCTGCTACGTGAGGCCATCGGTGTTGGAACCTACGAGATTCTCGTCAAGCTCGCAGTTGAGAGGTTTGATAGAAGTTTTTTGAGCAAATCAAATTGAGAGATGATGGATCAGAATCACAGCAGCAATAAAGAAAAAAATAAAATAAAAAATTAATGAAGTCAAAATTATTGCATGTAAATGGGCATACTACTGTAAGACCTGGTAAGGCATGTGTACCCCTTGGTGATCACTGGTAAAGTCTGGGTTAGACCTAGGTGATAGGGGGGATGTCAGGTTAACAATACCCCGAGTAAAAACTTTGAGGGGGTAAGAGCTAGAGTGAGCGGGATTGTCTCACTTAGCAGGTTTGGCTGGAGTTAGTCAAGGAACCCCAAGTCAAGTTTAAGGGGGGAAATTGTTAGGTAAACTTGACTCAGGATAGAGTCAAAAGTTGACGAGGTTAAATAGTGATGGTTTTGGGGCACATGGTATTGTGCACCCATGGTATTCTGCCCGTGGTATTATATGTAATGGAGCCTATAAAAGGCTGGAAGGACTTCATTGTAATGCATGGCCTGGAGGTGAGCGGTGAAGGCTCACTTGGCCGGATTGGCCAGGGTTTTGGCCAAGGATAATGAAATTTCATTATGATTGGGTTTTTCCCCGGATTTGGGGTTTTCCCGGATAAACATGTGTATTTATGTGTTTATGGTTATTGCTGGTTAATTTTATATTTATTCCTCTCAGTAATTAATTTATGTTCTTGGGTAAATTTCTTAACAGAAGCGACATCAAAACAGGTTTTGGGCAAAACCAACGACCCACCCAAATCAAACGAAACAGAAATAATTCCTAAGGATCCATCGAGCGAAATCATTTTTGCAAATAGAAGAGATTCCTCCCTTGGATGTATTCTATAGCCCTAAGCATAAAACTGTTGTAAAGTGACAGAGGAAGAGAAGAAGGGCTGATCAACCTTCTTTATTCCCTGAATTAACAGTAACGGGCAATATTGTGTGGAAGGAAGAATTTGATCCCTCCGATGACTTAACAAAGCTATCGCAATACGCAGGAGCATATTCGGCGGCAACCATAGATAAAGCATCGGAGGTGAGCAGTCTATTAAAGGTGAAAGATCAAGACATATTTTCGCTACAGGCTCAATTATCGGAAGCACAGCAGAAGGCAGAGCAAGTAGAGCAGGAATTACTAGTACAGCAGCAAAATAATTATCAGCTGACTAAGCAATTGTAGGAGGAGAAACAGAGGATTGACGAGAGCGCAATCCAAAAGCAAAAGGAGCTATCGGCAGCATTGGTGCAATTAAAAATATCAACTGAGGGAATGATAAAATCCAAAGATGAGCAAATCGCTCAATTATCAACTCAAATTGAGCAAATGAAAAAGCTCCCTCAGGTAGATGAGTTTAAAGGAGAGGAGCTTCAATTAAATAAAGAGTTGATAAATCAAATTAAGCTCCTATGTCAGCAAATTACCCAGGCAGAGCCATTGTGTGACTTAGTGGCATCCATAAGCGAAAAAATAGAAAAGGCAAGGACAGATTTGGATCAGGCCGAAGAAACATTGACAAATTTTCTGGAATGGAAAGATTTCGATCAGGGCCAAGCAACTAACCTACCAAGAATTCTAGAATCACACAAGGAAATATTATTCACAGAATGGCAATCACTGTTAACGAAGGTAGAAAGAGCAATTTTAAGATGCAAGACAACCAATAGTAATTTGGTTGAATTAGTAAATAATACTCTTTACTTGTCTAACATGATTTCCTAATGTACTCCAGGCCAATTAACAGTGACAAAGATGTTGGAACATTCATGCTACCCAGAGCTGGAGAAAAATGGAAGGTTAATCACAGGAATCAACAGTTGAACATGGGATGCCTATTGGTTCTTCTTAGTGAAGCCACACGGCTAGAGAGCCGCCTTAAAATGCCTCACAGATGCTATCGGGTATATCATACCTGATATTCAGGATGCCACCTTTGCTGGCCAACTCATCTTGTGCCTCAACAGACCACTCGAAGTGGAGCCAATGCTTGCGATAAGCCAGCTCAGGTTTAAAGGCAAACAGCCTGAGTCATGATTCACATCGTCGACTGCCAGATCGCCCCCAAGGAGATAGATAGCATTTATTGATACCAATTTAGTAGGATTTTGTTTCATAGATTTTTTTTAGCTTAGTAGTATTTATAGACCCTTTCATGCATTTAGAAAGGGTCGTAAAGTTTTGTATATGACTTAAACCCTGAAGTTGCACTATTGTACTTCAGGGATATTCTTTTATGAAACTGGACCAATTATTCTGATCTTAATGAGGAAGGTTTTTATACAAATGTGCACTACTCTCTTTTTTTAAAAGCATTTCTACGTTGAAGGAAGGATTTTGAATAGCGATTGATATTTGGGATTGATTAGCGGCTCACATGGTACTATTATCTGCGTCTGTAGTCATTCCTGTTATATGAATTGTTATTTAATCGCTCTTGTTATTATCGCTTATATATATATGTGTTTTAACAGCATCCTTTATGCATCCCACTATTGGCTGTTTATAGCATGCTTTTCTTTCAATCGTATATATATATCGATGATATAAATAGTGAATGCAGTAATTTGTGTTAATCGCTTCGTTTTGACTATTCATATGAAGTAATCTTTAAATGATTGAATATCTTTGTTTATTTTACAGAGTCATTTATATGCCTGTTAGATAGATAAGGATTATTAAATGTTGCATTTCAAATGAATAAGTTATTCCTGGGATTAGTATTAGTTTTACTATTTTTCTCAATAGAATAAGCTAGTCGCCTATCATTAAAACAAACTATTCATAACCCATCCATCCCTTTTATTCATTATCCTGAAACTGGTTCCGTTATATCCAGTCGGAGCCACCATCCCAAATGGAAAAGGAGCTATACTAAGGTCCAGACCAGGTGGTTATCCCCCAATGTTGTTGCAGCGATTTTCGAGGCCTCAACATTTCTAGCGCTAGAAGGAGGGCTATCCACTATGAATGGTGAGTAAGCCAACACCTACAAACCATTCAAAGAGTAATTCACCCTCCACCTCTCCTCGGACATCTCGTTCGCATTCTGAATCACTAGTATCCAGACGAGACGAAGAAGAATCAACCACTACTGCTCAATTACATCATACTTCAGAACACTTAAGTCCGGAGTCCCCTGAAGTTCAATCCATCATCCATAAACTTCAAGGCTTCTCAATATCCCCTCCTAGATCTGAAGTATCACAAGGCAGTCAGACTTCGCAATTTCACCTACCCCCTCACCTTACCAGACTCCAAAGTGAAAAGCTAGGTATTGAACCACACGAATTTCCTTTACCCGAAAGGAAAAGGATCAAAAAGACCGCTGAAGGTTCTGGTAGCGAAACCTTTTCCCCATCATCTTCCATTTCATCATCACCTGTGCGAAGTCATACACCCACTTCACCACTTCATATCGTTGTTCACTAAGGGACTTCATCTCAATCATCCCAATCTTTTCAGTCTGTACTTCCACCTCCCCCTCAGGCACCTGGAACACCACAAGCGATCGTTGGTAATCCTAAAATGGCCCAAAGGCCATGGAGAAGTCCTGGTGCGGTCACCATGCCTGCACCTTTACATCCTTTACCCGATTACCCCGAAAAATGGTTACCCAAGTTCAATCCAGATGCTGGAACTTTGGCAGAAGAACATATTAACAATTTTATGCTGTCGGTCAATTTGAAGGGAGTCACTGAAGAAGATGTGGTAGTAATATTGTTTCCCTATTCACTACAAGGATCTGCAGGGTCTTGGTATTTTTCTTTGCCCTCTGGATCCATCACGAGTTGGAATATTTTCCAGGAATAGTTTCTCACCAAATACGACGATGACAGATCCTTAGCTACACTTGTCCATGACCTTTCCAATTTAAGGATCAAGTCAAGAGAACCCATTAAGGAGTTTAACTCCAGATTCAACAAACTGTTGAACAAAATCCCCACTGATGATAAGCCAAGTGAACAAGTTAGAAGCGAGTGGTATATTACCGCTTTGCCTTCAAACATTGCCATATTTGTCGATAGGGCTAAACAGCCGACATTGGCCGAAAACATGAAGGAAGCACTCGCTGTGGAAAAGAGCGTAATCGCCTTAGAAAAGAAAACTGCCTTGGAAGAAAGAAAATCTAAAAAAGTGTCATTTAAAGATGACTCTAAGAAAAAGATTACTAAGGATCCATATGACATGGAGGGCCTTCAAAAATTCCTTAAAACCATGTCGAACGAAATGGTTGAGATCAAGAAACAAGTATCAGAATCCTCAACGAAGAAACCATTTAGGAATTTCAAGAAAACCGAGTCCAAACCTCCAAACGTTATATCATATGCAGACTCGGATCCTGAGGAAGAAGAAGAGGAAGAAACAGTTACACCATCTGAAGAAGAAGAAGAGGAAGTAGTTGAATGTCACGAGATGTGGGACTTTATACTCCCTAATTCCGATACTGACGCTGAGCAAGAAGCCTTTCCTGTCACTACAAGGAGTAAAGGTACTCCCGAACCTGTTCAAGCTAATCCAAAGAAAAGGAGTGCTGGAACCAATACCGTAAAGGAAAAGGTACCCGTTAGAAGGCCAGATGTGACAATATCTAACAATCAACCATCATCCTCTACTACACCTTCGTCATCTAAAACGTTGGTAGTTTCCGATTCGATGGATTACAACATTGTCAATGACATGAAGAAAACTAAGGCAAACATCACCATGTTTGAACTTAGTAAATTAAAACATCAGCAAAAATTACTACTCAAAGAACTTAACGTTGTTCCTTCTTCACCTCTTCCCACCACTAAAGCTGCAAGCGACTCAGGACAACCCCCTGCTGGTAGCGTTGAGGCAACTGACACAATTCTGATTGGAGATAGAACAAACTCCCATACCCCCCCTTTCCTCTTGACTTATGAAATTTATAATCGAAATCTACACAACTGCTTAATCAATTCTGGGGCATCCTCAAATATAATGCATGCTTTAGTTTGCTCTAAACTAAATATTGAACCCCAGAAGTCTTCTATTCACATTGTGCAGTTAGATAGAACTAAAGTTCAAGTTTTAGGGGAAATAAACTCTGTAACGATTAGATTATCGGTAGACCCAAGAATAGTCCAAAGGATTGATATCCTAGTCGCCGATATACCTGAATTCTATGGGTTGATTTTAAGCAGGGATTGGTCAGAAAAGCTCCATGGGTATATCTCCACCGATTGGTCACACATGTGGCTCCCCTATAAGGGCAAGCCAAATCAAATAAAGATTGATCGGGAGAAACATATGACCCACACTGTTACGGAATTTGAACAGGAAAATCAACCGGTTGCGTTCAACAACAATATCTTAGGAAATTATTCTTCCGAGTCATTTTTCGGCAATTATATTGCCCAACCATCTCCTTTCTCAGTCAACAATTTCGCATCACAAATTGAAAATTTTTCACAGACCGACAGGTCTAAATGCATTAATGTTACTGAGAATGTTGTAACAAAAACTGTAGATAATTCATTATTTTGGTCTTTATATTTTGATGGATCTAAGTCCAGTGAAGGATCAGGAGCAGGTTGCATTTTGGTTAGCCCGCAAGGAGAAAAAACAATGCTGTCCTATAGATTAGAGTTTGAATGCACCAATAACATAGCTGAATACGAAGCATTAGTCCAAGGACTGTACAAAGCAATCGGCCTCAAAGTCCAATACTTAAAGGTCTTTGGCAACTCTGAGATTATTGTTAAACATGTAAGGAATACAATTCATTGTCTTTCGAACCATCTCAAGCATTATCAATCGCTAGTACAAGAGCTCACTTCCCATTTTCTAGCATTCAATATTTCTTCCATTCCTAGATCTCAAAATTCGGTAGCCGACTTGCTAGCCAATGTCGCTTCCAAGCTGCTCCCTTCCGAAGACGATAGTCTAGATAGGTTTTCAGTAGAATTACTTTTTAGGCCATCCATTCCTGATAATGTAACCAATTGGAGAGTGTTTAACCATGATGATGACATTTTACAATTTCTGACCTCTGAAAAATCCTATGACAATCAGATCATTGAGGAAGATGAGCATGATACTCAAATACAAGGTAAACAAGAGGAAAACTCAATCCCTAAGCGCGTAGTGAAGCTTGAAGACCTTTACGATATTAAAGACAGGTTCAAACCTGTGTCCAATACAAAGCTCCAGAGCTCTACCTTAAGGTTTGAATTAATAAACCTTGGCACCGAACAAAATCCTCAAAACATTAGTTTAGGATTAGGACTTTCCTTAGAGGAAAAGGAAGCATTCATTAGTCTGTTATTCATTAGTCTGTTACGAAAAAATAAACATGTTTTCGCTTGGAAATATGACGATCTAAAAACGTATGATACATCTATTATCCAGCACACTATCCCAATGCTTCCCAAACAGAAACCAGTTCAACAAAAGTTGAGAAAAATACATCCAAACTTAGAGGGTCAAATAAAATCGGAACTCAATAAACTCTTGAAAGCTAAGATTATTTTTCTCGTATGACACTCAAACTGGGTCTCCAATATGGTACCAGTCAGAAAGAAAAATGGCAACATAAGGATTTGTATTGATTTCAGAAATTTAAATGAAGAAAGTTTAAAAGATAACTTCCCATTACCCACTATGGAGCAGATACTCCAATCAGTGGCAGGCTCAGAGTTAATGTCCTTTTTGGACGGTTTTTCAGGATATAACCAAATTTTGGTCCATCCCGATGACCGACTCAAAACCACATTCAGAACAAAGTGGGGAACATATGCATATCAGAAAATGCCTTTCGGACTTATTAATGCAGGAGCCACCTTCCAAAGAGCGATGGATATCGCTTTCAAAGGGTTAATTAATAGAACAGTAGTCGTCTATTTAGATGACATTACTGTATTTTCAAAAGAGAGATCCAATCACTTGCATGATTTGAATCAAATCTTCCAACGCTGTAAGAAATATGGTATTTCTCTAAACCCTAAGAAATCCTTTTTCGCTCTTGATCAAGGTAAGCTCCTAGGCTTTATTGTATCCAAAGATGGCATCTATATTGATCCAGACAGGATTAAAGAAATTTCTGAAATTCCTTTTCCTCATAATAAGAAATCCATGCAGTCATTTTTAGGCCAAATCAATTTTGTAAAAAGATTCATTCCAGATTTTTCTCAAATTATTTTACCACTTCAAACTATGATTAAGAAAAATTCGGTCTTCAAATGGGGATTGTCAGAAAAGGAAGCATTTGAATTAATCAAGCAATCAATAATCAATGCCCCAACTCTAAACACCCCAAAATTTTCTAATCATTTTACATTGTATACCATCGCATCTGATTCCTCTTATGCCGCAGTACTTACACAGATCAACGATCACAATTTGGAAGCACCAATTTCATTCTATAGCTCGAATCTTCAAGGTGCAGAACTAAAATATTCTGAAGTAGAAAAACAAGCCTTTGCTGTATATAAAGCAATTAAACATTACAGACCATTCCTGTTAAAAGCCCATACAAAGGTTATAGTTCCTTTCTCCTCAGTTAGACAACTATTAATCCAAAGAGAACTGGGAGAAAAAAGGGCAAATTGGGTAACAACACTTCAAGAATATGACCTAGAAATCAAGCCAGCAAAGATTGTTAGAGGTCAAGGTTTTTGCAGGTTATTGGCAGGCGCATCCAACATCCCAGAAACAAGCGATACAGATCAATCTTAAACCATTAACCAGATAAGTATCATTGACTCTGAATCATAGTATGCCGATTTAATATTTTACTTGAAAAATGGATATGCACCTCCCAACTTGTCCTACAAAAACAAAAGGGCCATAAGATTGAAAGCAAAAATTTTTACCATTATAGATGATGTTCTTTTTAGGCAAAATTATGATTCTGTTTTATTAAGATGCCTTGAAAAACAGGAAGCACAAAAGGTTTTGCAGGAATTGCATGACGGACCAGCAGGAGGCCACTTCGGAGCTGATACCACAGCTCACAAAATCATCCATGCTGGGTATTATTGGCCCACTCTGTTTAGAGATGCTCATGAATATGTGAGGAAATGCCGAAATTGTCAAACTTCAAGTGGAAGACAAAAGAAATCAGCCTTCCCTCTGCAACCGGTCAACATTGAACAACCATTTGAGCAATGGGGATTGGACATTATCGGAGAAATTACCCCTAATTCTTCCAAACATCACAAGTATATCCTTACTGCTACCGATTACTTTACCAAGTGGGTTGAAGCGATTCCGTTAAAGACAACAAACTCTGAAGCCATTATTGAATTCATAGATCAATTCATCATTACCAGGTTTGGTGTCCCGAATGCTCTTGTTTTTGATAATGCATCTTACTTTTCAGGCAATGCTATGTTTGATTTCGCAATTAAAAGAGGTTTCAAACTCAAATATTCTGCTAACTATTATCCTCAGGGCAATGGTTTGGCCGAATCTACAAACAAAAACCTTATCAAAATTATCAAGCGAACTATCGAACAGAATCACAAGAACTGGCACAAATCTTTAATATTTGCACTATGGGCTGACAAGATAACACATAAGGCTTCTATAGGTTCTTCCCCATTTAAACTCGTTTATGGGAAAGAAGCAGTACTACCAACAAATCTTATTCTTCCTTCTCTAGCCCTAGTTCAATTTATTGAAGAAAATCCTTCTTCTTCTTTACAGCTTAGACATGACCAAATTCTAAAATTGGAAGAAGAAAGAGAAAAAGCCAAAATTATTCATGCGAAACATCAGCAGATCATCAAGACATCATTTGATTCAATTTCATCTGGTTCCAAACAATTTCAAGTCAGTGATTTAGTCCTGAAATGGGACAAAGCCCATGAAGATAAAGGAAAACACACCAAGTTCCAGAAGATGTGGCTTGGACCGTTTCAGATCTGTGAAAAGATAGGCCATTCGACCTTCATGCTACAAGATTTATCAGGGTTGAGAGATTCTCTCCCTGTTAATGGTCTAATCTTAAAGAAATTCTTCAATTGAGGAGGTAACCCCTTCTCCTTTTAATAGAATTTTTGTAGTTTGTAGCAGCATTAGAAAATAAAACTATAAGGTATCTTCTATTTGACCTTTGCTGTATTCAAAGAGTTTCAAAAAACAAGTAGTGTGATATTTACTTTTAAATAAATAGAAGTCTTAAACAAAAGAAATGATTTCTAGGAAATTAGATATAGTTGCATTCTGGAACTACACTACAATCCTAGTGAACCCCTCTCGAAATTTATAAATATTGTAAATCTTTTTAGATTTTTCAAATTGGTCATAAGAAGGTTATCAATATCAAAATAGGAGCTAATCCAAATTCAGCATCTCCAACTCTTACCTTGTCATCCATCTTCTCTTAAGGAGGAAATTGTCTATCCCACTTACTCAAGTTTGTGATTACTTAGAATGTAATTCCAAGAATACTGGATACAAAAGATAAGAGGTCTTATTACAAGCCTGCTCACCATGTTCATAGGGAAATAGTTTAGCCGACATTACCAATACTGCATACCAAAACAGGGTAATGGCTTCAATTGTAAGACAAGGGGTCTCATCACGAGCCAACTTGTTCGGTTAGATTACTACCAGTGAATGGCATTGTCACTTAACTGGCCGCCACACCAGGGCAATGGCTTTTTATCTTAAAAAATAATAGAAAAAAGAGAAGAAATACAGAATATGAAGAACATATTTTGAATTCATTCTGTTAATCATAATCTAAGGTGAATGGGACAATAGACAATGATATGGTTAAAAGGTATCCATGCCGAAACTATGGACGTTTGCTGGCAGCAGAGGCTCTACCTATGACAAAGGAGTTAATTTTAAAAGCTGATTTGGAAAAGTTTTCAGTTTTATCAATATCAACCAATAAAGGCCAATTTAAAATCTAGAATGTATCTATTTTTTAACAAAAGAGGAAATTAGCAAAGAAAGTTTTGTTTTGTTTGGAATGCAACTATACCTAGTTATATTAGAATTTTTCCTTTTGATAAAATTTCTATTTTGAAAAAGTTTAAGTATTTCTATACTTTTCAGAGATAATTGTTTCTTCCAGCGAATCGCCAATTGTTGTGCCCTACAACAACCCCCCATTTCATATCATTATTATTCCAAAAACCATAATATGAAATGGGTCCCTTTTTAATTTTTGTTTTTTAATTGGTATCAATTTAAGTTCTATTCCAAAAGGCCTCCTCAGTAAAACCAATCAAAAAACCTTAACGTAAAATGATTAATCTTTTATCATTGCGATAAAGCGATCGCAAGATCGCATATTGCAATGACAAAAGGAACACAACTTGAGGACACTTTGATTTACTCCGACGCGAAATCGCCATCGGGTATCGGCAATAAATAAAGTGACACAATTAAGGCCCCCTTGCTCCGATGCGATGCGATATCGGCAATCGACAATCAGCGACCATGGCTAAACACAAATAAAGCTCCCTCTTGCTCCGATGCGATGCGATATCGCTATCGACAATCGGCAATTGACCATGCACACATTCTTAACCGCCCCATTCGCTACTCCCGACGTGATGCGATATCACTATCGGCGATCGGGGATTCTAAAGGAACCAATACAATGACTTATGATTTTCCCGACACCCGATTGCGAAAAGGGCAAAAGCACAGTTTTCAAAGTAAAATCATAAAGGTAGTTTAATACGATTTATTCGTAATTAAGGCACTATCTTTCGAAAGCCGCTCATCCGCGTTCAACTGCCAAATCGCCCAAGGCATGCTTCAAATAAATCATTCGGCCATTAACCGAAATGACTGGTATTAATGAGATTGACAGGCCTTAACGGCCATTTAATGAGAACAACAAGCTTGCGATCTATTCACAGATTTGATCCAAAGCCGTCTTAAGTCAATCGATCACAATGAATTTATCAAGATATATATATCTCAGTCTGTTCGATTCATGTTATTGTTTCCTGTATTACGCCTATCGTTCTCTCTGTGCAGAATTCTTCCGCAGAGACAAATTTGAGTGGAATGGGAAGAAGTCTAAAAAGACTACAATGCCTTCTGCTTCAACGGTTGCAGGGCAACCCATCGTTGATCCAGGCAGTAAAAAGAAAAGGCTTATATCAGACACTACCTGCCTAGGACTTACCAGAGCTACTTGGCAAGGAACATATAACTTGATTGAAGCCGAAGAGCCGAGGGTGATGGGAATACAAGTCTCATGCGATAGCACTAGCAATTCTGAGGCTAATCTAAAAGACTTGGCCAATTCCTTTCTTCATAGAATAGCGGCCCGAGAGCAAATTCTCCCATATACGGATGTGGTAAGATGGGTAATCCAAGAGATCCCAATTACCAATAGAACTTTCAGCACTATAGATGGGAGGATTTTCGGTTCTTTTCGAGCTGAAGATCTAAGACAAATGTATCATTTTCCGGTAGAGGAGAAGAAGTATAACACAACATTCCTAGAGAAGTTCCGAGCAGAAAATGAGACTGAGTCCGAACCAATTCGAGGCTGGAGGCAAAATCCAGCAAAGCACAAGCACGAATCCTTGGGTAAGTACTCAGTCGATTCTCTATGTTCTCCTTACTGCTATGCTGGGATTATGATGTGTAGACTATGGGGATTACATGATTCCGCCAATTTTACCATAGAAACGGTCCCTCTAATGCAGGCGGCATGTAGTGGTGAGATAATGGATTGGGCGGATATATTATCCGATAAGTTAGCCACTGCCATTCTTAATTTCAGATTTAATTCTCGCATCACTGAGAGGTTCATTCCGCCATTTTACTACAGTGCCTATGTGTTAGACGTTTTATGTTTTAATTCTGAATTTCCTATGCTCGGATGGAGGTGGACATCACAAGACCCCGCACCCATCCACATATATCATCAAAAGTTGTGGAAGACCAACTACAAACATCACTTGTATCAAATTTGCAACGGTTTCATGTTGCCTATTCATTATTCCATTTTTGATAAGCCTGCCCCGAATATTTCTGAACAAGCAGGGGTGGATTTAACTGTCGTGGCAAGTTGGTTTGGATAAGAGAAGTTCACCTATATTAGAGTTTTTGGCAATCAAGCCAAGCCCCATGTGCTTCCTCTACACATCCCTGATAAGTTACTTGCCAGGGAAGTAGCCTATCAGATCAATGTTGATGGGGTTACTCAGACCCTGAAAAAAGCAAAGAAGCATGTCTGGCCCTCCTTTCCCTTGCGAATTGGTATTTACACTTTGCATGATATCAAACATGCAGAAAAGGAAGCTGGGAAGGTAAATTCGCTGACTCTAGCCACTCTGCCAAGCAGGCAATACGATCCAAGGAAAATCGCCTACAATGTGCTCGACTAGGCCAAATTGGCGAAGTTCGAGCACAAAGAAGATAGATTCGAGGATTTTTTTGTATCAGCCAAGTTTCTATATCAAGTTAAACGCTCGCCATAAATGAATACAATGATGAGGGGCTAGCCAAATTTAACAGAATTAGAGAACATAGGTTGCAAACTCTGCCTCTAGACCTGTTAGCGACTACTCCAACAACGACAAAATCAAGCAAGCTTGAGCAGCAAAGTAATAAGCAACCTCCTACTACATCAAAGCAGCAGGAGGAAGTGCATAACCAGAGACAGGAAGAAACCCAAGCGAAAACTCAAGAAGGGAGCAGTTCGAGAGTTAATGATGATACACAAATTGATCCGAATTTGCTCCAGCAATGGCAGCAATTCAACTCAATCATCGGCAACCTAGAATGCTCTAAAGATGATGAGGTTTCAAAAGAGGGCAACACACAGGAAGCGACATCAAAACAGGTTTCGAGCGAAACCAATGACCCACCCAAATCAAAGGAAACAGAAATAATTCCTAAGGGTCCATCGGCCGAAATCATTTTTGCAAATAGAAGAGATTCCTCCCTTGGATGTATTCTATAGCCCTAAGCATAAAGCTGTTGTAAAGTGACAGAGGAAGAGAAGAAGGGCTGATCAACCTTCTTTATTCCCTGAATTAACAGTAACGGGCAATGTTCTGTGGAAGGAAGAATTTGATCCCTCCGATGACTTAACAAAGCTATCGCAATACGCAGGAGCATATTCGGCGGCAACCATAGATAAAGCATCGGAGGTGAGCAGTCTATTAAAGGTGAAAGATCAAGAAATATTTTTGTTACAGGCTCAATTATCAGAAGCGTAGCAGAAGGCAGAGAAAGCAGAGCAAGAATTGCTAGTACAGTAGCAAAATAATTATTAGCTGACTAAGCAATTGCAGGAGGAGAAACAGAGGATTGACGAGAGCGCAATCCAAAAGAAAAAGGAGCTATCAGCAGCATTTGCGCAATTAAAAATATCAACTGAGGGAATGATAAAATCCAAAGATGAGCAAATCGCTCAATTATCAACTCAAATTGAGCAAATGAAAAAGCTCCCTCAGGGAGATGAGTTTAAAGCAGAGGCACTTCAATTAAATAAAGCATTGGTAAATCAAATTAAGCTCCTATGTCAGCAAATTACCCAGGCAGAGCCATTGTGTGACATAGTGGCATCCATAAGCAAAAAAATAGAAAAGGCAAGGACAGATTTGGATCAGGCTGAAGAAACATTGACAAATTTTCGGGAATGGCAAGATTCTGATCAGGGCCAGGCAACTAACCTACCAAGAATTCTGGAATCACACAAGGAAATATTATTCACAGAATGGAAATCACAGTTAATGAAGGAAGAAAGAGCAATTTTAAGATGCAATACAACCACTGGTAATTTGGTTGAATTAGTAAATAATACTCTTTATTTGTCTAACATGATTTCCCAATGTACTCCAGGCCAATTAACAACGACAAAGATGTTGGAACATTCATGCTACCCAGAGCTGGAGAAAAATGGAAGGTTAATCGTGGGAATCAATAGTTTAACATTTCTTCTTAGTGAAGCCGCACAGCCAGAGAGCCACCTCAAAATGCCTCACAGATGCTATCAGGTATATCATACCTGATATTCAGGATGCCACCTTTGTTTCCCAACTCAGCTTGCGCCTCAACAGACCACCCGAAGTGGAGCCAATGCTTGCGATAAGCCAGCTCAGGTTTAAAGGCAAGCAGCCTGAGTCATGATTCACATCGCCGACTGCTAGATCGCCCCCAAGGAGATAGATATCATTTATTGATACCAATTTAGTAGGATTTTGTTTCATAGATTTTTTTTAGCTTAGTAGTATTTATAGACCCTTTCATGCATTTAGAAAGGGTCGTAAAGTTTTGTATATGACTTAAACCCTGAAGTTGCACTATTGTACTTCAAGGATATTCTTTTATGAAACTGGACCAATTATTCTGATCTTAATGAGGAAGGTTTTTATACAAATGTGCACTACTGTCTTTGTTTAAAAGCATTTCTGCATTGAAGGAAGGATTTTGAATAGCGATTGATATTTGGGATTGATTAGCAGCTCACATGGTACTATTATCTACGTATGTACTCATTCCTGTTATATGAATTGTTATTTAATCGCTCTTGCTATTATCGCTTATATATATATGTGTTTTAACAACATCCTTTATGCATCCCACTATTGGCTGTTTATAGCATGCTTTTCTTTCAATCATATATATATATATATATCGATGATATAAATAGTGAATGCAGTAATTTGTGGTAATCGCTTCGTTTTGACTATTCATATGAAGTAATCTTTAAATGATTGAATATCTCTGTTTATTTTACAGAGTCATCTATATGCCTGTTAGATAGATAAGGATTATTAAATGCTGCATTTCAAATGAATAAGTTATTCCCGGGATTAGTATTAGTTTTCCTATTTTTGTCAATAGAATAAGCTAGTCGCCTATCATTAAAACAAACTATTCATCACTCATCCATCCCTTTTATTCATTATCGGGAAACTGGTCCCGTTATATCCAGTCGGAGCCACCATCCCAAACGGAAAAGGAGTTGTACTAAGGTCCGGACCTTGTGGTTATCCCCCAATGTTGTTGCAGCGATTTTCAAGGCCTCAACACCTACATAGTTAACTTGGGGGTTAGAGGGGGGGAGGAGCCGCCCCTGTCTGGCTAGTGCCCCAGGAAAAAAAATTTTGGACCCTATATTAGGTTGGGTAGACCTACCTATGGTTTTTGGTCCATGGTATTGGATGCTTCGGCATGTATAAATATGTATTGTAACATTGAAAGGAATATAATGAAAATCAAGCTGGTAGTCTCCATTTTGGGATCCAAGGGAAAATATCTGTGTGTATGTGTTTTATGTGTTATGCTCTCACATTGTTTATTTTCTGTGTTTTAGAATTCTTATGCAAGTAATTTCTGTACGGGGTTAAAACCTACAAGCTACTGCTAATGCAATTGTGGAGAAAGAACAAGCAAGGAAAGAGTGCACTGCCAAAGAGCAGGCTGAGAAAGAATGATAGGAAATAGAAGAAGGCAGAAAATCAGCTTCGTAGCCCACCGACAAGAAAGAGATGTCAGAACCGGAAGGAGGCAGTGGTGAGGACAAGAGCACTCCTTTCACCTTGAAGAGGCACAAGTAGAAGCAAACTGGTGGAAAACGAAAAAACCATAAGTGATAAGCAGATGCACCTCGACCCAATGGTGCTAACTGAAGGTGATCTCGATGAGATCGGTGACAAGGTAAGAGACACAATGACTGAGGTGATGCATCTGTTTGAGCGTCAGTACTTGCAGATGCTGGGAAGCATCCAAAAGGATCTGCGCAAGCTGCATATCCAAGCTAACAGTATTCAGGCGTGTGGCGAGCAAGCGAGCGAGGTGCAAGCGAGCCTAACACAGGGAAGTGGAATGACGGTGGAACTAGAATGAACTCTAAACCTCAGAGTCATACAGTTGCTAAAGGGGTCCATTCGTATAGAGTTAGATGAGGTTCATACTGTGATCAACACAATGAAAGAAATGGGACTGAATTTGGTCGTGTTGCCACTCTAGACCCTCCATGCACTACATCAGGGAGTTTTAGATGAGTTGAGGATTAGAGAGCAGCGCACCCTCACCGCCATAAGTGATTTTAAGGTAAAAAATGAACAGATGTTTATGGATAAAAATTAGGTACTTAAGGAAAAGGAGGAGTTGCAGGCACAACATCAGAGCCTGGAGAGAACGATAGAAAAGGCCTGCAAAACAGTACCAAAATTGAACATCCCTGTAGAGGCCGAAGCTTCAGAAAAAGTAAAGAAATTGGTTGTTGTAGTACGAGCATCAAACAAGGAAGTCGACCGGGTTGCCTTTGACATTCAAATGAAGATATCAGAGCTGTAGTTGAAGTTGTAGCCAACGACTCCACCAGAGGTACGAGAGAAATGTGGTGTAGAAATCAAGGATGGTATAAACACATTAGATATCATAGTCACAGACTGTGTAATGAGGTTTGACGTAGCTATGGAATAATGGAAAAATCTGTAGGAAGATCTAAACCTGAAAAATCTGATCACCGATGTCTGAGAGACAAAATGGTGGTATGATGAGGTTCAAGTGATTGTGCGCACTTTGGCACTAGCGCAGCTCCTCACGAAGCTACAAGAGGGAAAGCAGCTACAAGCACATGTGGAATAATTTCAAAGGAAGGAGGCCAACTTACTCTATCACTTAAGGAAAATCTAAAGGTGCTACAACAGACATAGAGGACAATGTGCCTAGTAGTGGAGGGCCCAACAACAAAGAAATTAGTCAAAGAAGTGCAACAGGTTGTGGCACAGAGCATTGTTGAAGTTGAGTGTTACAAGTTGAGCTCAGTGGTCTACGTAGCAAGATCGAGGTGCTAGCTGAGTGACTCAAGGGCAAGTCACAATATTTGTGTTGGGGGCCTATTGGGATAGTGTCCCTAGTGTTTTGTTGGTGTTAGTTAACCCATGTTTTGTATAATTTATTGTAAAAGATGTAAAGTCTCCGAGAAATGTGGACGAGGAGCATGCAGGTAGATAGGAGTCAAAGGGGTCTTAGTTGCTTGTTTGGATAAGTAAATAGGTCAGTTTTGAGACTCACCCATCATCCGTAGACCATGGTATTGTATTGAGAATGCTATAAATATTTGAGTCATCATGAGTCTAGGGGAAGTAAGTAAGTGAAAGAAAGATAGAGATTTTTTTGGGCAAGTGCTAACGCAGGAAGGCTCTACTTCATATACTTAGGAAAGAAGGGGAAGGCTCCTAGAAGTGAGTGCACAAGAGGCATTGGTAAGTATGTAGCTGAGTGCATGGACCCCTATAGCTGAGTGAATAGGGTAGAAGAGTCCATAATCTAAATATTGAAGATTAGTAAAGACTGATTTTGAAGAATTAATGTGCATTTCTGTTGATTCTGTTTATGTTATATTCTGTTGCTCAATGATGTTTTCAAGAAATAATGTATGAATACTACACGAAACTATTAAACATATCTTATTTCTACATGCTTTAAGTAATTATTTGTGTTCACGAAGTTAAGGGTTGATTCTGTTATATTTTATAGTGAGTTGGATAGATTTGCGCGAAATCATATCTAGGGTTATTTATTGATGCACGAAAGTAGGTAATTTTCTTGTTTAAGGTTCGCAAAGAATGATCACATACCTTCACAAAGGTGTTGAAGTTGGTTTGACCCAGGTATAGTAACAAGACCTAGAAGGATATCGGTCTACACAAAGGAAGATCTGACTTGTAGGAGCCTAGGAACCACTTATCACATGTCTCTGGATGCAGAAACTTGGTTCTAACATCCCCCAATACTTATTTGGGTGAGACTGTAGCCCATGCTACACAGGTTGTTGCCGAAAGGGCCAACCATTAGGAATTTTTTGGTTGGCGTGAACAACTCTGAACCTAGGTTAGGCCCCCTTAAGCTAATAAGACATCACCACCATCAAGTAGACAACATAGTAGTCGATTTATATTATTAGATTGAAGGAGAATGGTTACAACCATCTTGCCTGGATCAAGCTTCCTCTAGTCCTCCATCTCCTTTCTCTCTCTCTCTCAACTTCTTCGTAGCATAAAAACTATATCTCATTCAATTTTTTGATAATCATTTGACAACAATTCGACCTCATTCACAATCACCAAGCCTCCACTATATAGATGTTGAGAGGCTCATCCTTGCCATTTCTCTCAGGAGTTTCATTGAGGTAAAAGCTAGGATGTTTCCTCTTTTTATTACTCTTTCCCCTTCCACGAGACTCCATTAGGAATAGAAATGTCCTTAGTTAGGTTGGATGTAGATGTTTCCTGCATTTCAGGCTAACATTTGAGTGAAAATCGGATTGTCAGCCAGTCAACCAACACTTTGACCTCTGAAATCTCAAAAATATTAAATAACATTTCCCTTTAGGAGAAACATAGATTTAACCTAGGGACTAATGCCCTTGGCTGATACATGGAGAGCATTATAAGTCTTCTTTCCTATTTTTGGGGTGCATTATCCTACCATTCAGTGTTATGTAAGCTAGTCTATGTAACACTTGTTTTTATATTTTTTCCCCATCTGATTAAGGTTAATGAATCCAAATGATTAAACTCACTGGCCTTTTCATATTTAGAGATTCCGAAAAGATCTTTAAGGGAATCTCCAGGGGGGTCCCTTCGTCATGGTTGATAACCGGGTTTGACAAAGGTTTAATAGTATGCCCGACATAGTTCCTTTTCCGTAACTTAGTCTACTGAGTCCAAATAAATTGATAAACCTATTCTCAATACACATTTTCCTCATTTTGTTATGAGTATGAGGGGATGGAGTAAACTCAATATTCTTTGTGAAATTTTAATGAGTCAAATGAAAAGAAAACTCAATATATCTTCATAAATTTTAATTAGTCAAATGAAGAAAAATCAATAAGTCTTAATAAAATTTTAACGAGTCCAAATCTTTCTATAGGGATTAATGCACAGGTGGTTATGGTTGGAATACCCTCAAGGATCTTCCCGGGGATCCAATGCAGACCATTTCAAATTGACTACAGTTGTCACAAAGAAGAATATACATATCGATATCATTTCATGATTAAGAAAGCAGAAGAAGAGAGATTACCTCATTATTTGGTGCAGCCCTGCTAGAGAACCTATTGTAGCAAAGTGGAAGACCCCTCTGCCAACTCGTAGATCAACACCTGCACATAAACTCTAATAATTAAAACATTAATACATAAATATATGAAATAACATGTATATAAGCTACTTATAAGTTATGGTATTTAATCAACATGTAAATAAACACGACATCAACACCATCAAGTAGAAAACATAGCAGTGGATCTATATCATTATTTTGAAGAAGAATGATTACAACCATCTTGGCTAGATCAAGCTTCCTCTAGTCCTCTAGCTCCTTTCTCTCTCTCTCTCAACCTCTTGGCAGCATAAGAACTATATATCATACAAAGTTTCGACAATTATTTCAAGACCATTCGACATCCTTCATAATGACTAAGCCTCCAAAATATAGATGTTCAGATGCTCATTCTTTCCATTTGTCTCATGATTTCCATTGAGGTAAAAGCTAGGATGTTTCCTCGCTTTATTTCTTTGTCCCTTTCCATGAGACTCTATTAGGAATAGGAATGTCCTTAGTTAGGTTGGAGGTAGATGTTTCCTACTTTTTGGGTTGACATTTGATGAAAAGCGTTGTGTCAGTCAGTCAACCTAAACTTTGGCCTCCAAAATCTGATAAATGTTGAGTGATGCCGCCCTCTAGGAAAAATAGTGAGTTAACCTAGAGGCTAACGTCCTTTTCTAATACATGGAGAGAGTTATAACTCTTCTTTCCTATTTCTCGGGTGCGATACCCTGGAAAATAAGTTTGTGCTTTTGGTCTAGTCTTCAAGAAATATGTATTTCTCCTCTGAGCTGATGAGGAGGTCGTCTTCATGTATAACATGCAACTGTATGAATTTAGTAATGTTTCAAAGTTCATTAACTCTTTCATAAACAAGATGATAACAAACTATATTTCTTTTGTGAACTATATATGCATAATTTCTTTCTGGAAGATAAAAGATATGAGAAGCCTACCCCTTTCATAGGGGATGTACAATTTCAAGCTTTCATATCAGTTTCCAAAAATCAGATTAAATAGGAAAAATCTTACAACGTGTTCTAGACACGAGAACTTGGCCTCGACCTCTGGGTTAGAGGGGAACCATAAAGTCCTTTATGCGTGTTCATCCATCACAAGATATTCATGAAGAAAACTAGAGTTTTCAAAGCTTTAGCACCCATTCATAATGATTTACTGAAGTCAAGGTTACAATATTTATTATATATTAAGCCTCAGGCTCTTTAGGATTACAAATAGAGGTGGAAGGCCTCATCTGTGGAAATAAAAAATAGGGAGGCCTTCAATCATCGAAATTTTGAAGCTGCAATGGATAAGGCAGAGGATTACACCCATATCGTATTAGAGGACGACCCTAATTGGATAGGATGTAGATACCAGTATCCAATAATTTGGTGCCCTCAAAACTACTATAAGGTTGAGTATGAATTGACTAAGGCAGGTAAGTATGTCACCCTCTGCTGGGTGCAGCAATTGCACTTAAGAAAACTCCTCATCACTTAATTGTCAACCCGAGGGATTCGTAAACTTAGAGATGAAGCACAAGCAATGCCAGAGATGGTATGAATTTTCCTGATAGCAATTCCTACTTTAAAGAAAAGCTTGTAGAATCAAAAGAGTAAAAGATAACTAAATCATCAAAGTAATCTAGTGCTGGAACAAGAAAGAATGCATTTGCAAAAGAGATTTAGAAATAAAGGAGCAACCACTCTAGCTGACTATTGATTAACTATTGAGTGTTTTTTTCTTTAGCAGTCTTCTATAGATGGGCCTTTCAAACCTGCTTATGTAAAGAATTCCTACTCACAAGAATCTATCTTGCACTAGTGTAGTCTACTTGCACTAGTGCAAGAGCAATGATTTATGTAGAGGGTGTAAAATGATGTATGTACTAAAAGCGTTTTTTTTCATGCAACGGCTTGAACTTTCTCAAGTTGAAAGCACTCAGATCCAGTAAAAAGAAACTGGTTCTCGTACCAGATCATAGCTTCTTACACTTTAATATTTAATTGTTGGAATCAATGCTTAATTACTGCAAGCGTTATGAAGCCATATTGCATACCAAAAAGATGAATGTTTCTAAGTTTATCAAAGTACAAAAATAGAGAAACAATCTTTATAATTTATCATGTCATGAAATATTAGTGAAAGCAAGAAAGTTGTTAGAAGTAAACTAAAAAAGGCTTGTTGTAACACACATTCTTGCACTAGTGCAGGTTCATTTCTTCTATTTTAAACCAGGCAAGAAAACCAAATCAAACAGACTTGCAGAAAGTTAATAGCACACCAACGTGCATTGGTGCAGGTAATTTCTCCTACTTGGACAAGGCAGGGAAAATTAATCCAAACAAAATGTGCATAAAGTGAATAGCATACCAACATGCACTGGTGCAGGTAATTTCTCCTGCTTGAACCAGGAGGGGAAAACCAAAAAAAACATGTAGAAAGTGAATAGCACACCAACATGCACTGGTACAGGTAATTTCTCCTGCTTGAACCAGGGGGGAAAACCAAAATAACATGTAGAAAGTGAATAGCACACCAACGTGCACTGGTGTAGGTAATTTCTCCTGCTTGGACCAGGTGAGGAAAACCAATGCAAAATTAGATGCAGGGAAAGGAAATTTAACTACTTCACGCTACAGATTTGCTTTCACTCAAACATGGATTCAGATGTTGTAAATTAAATCACACTTGGCAATTTAAAACATAAATTACAAGAACAAAAAATAGGGAGAATGTGTTGGGTTGGCTAGGTCCTAGACAACCAGTGCGTTTCCCTTTCAAGTAGAAATGGTGCTCAACACTATATCAGTTCATCAGCTGTCAAACATAAGGAAAACACGATTTATGAACATAAGGCAAAGCTCCCTTTCTTATTAAATCATAAAGGAAAATACATGATGAATTACAAAGTCCAACTCAGATTTGGATGATACCAACAAAACAAAGTTACAGCAACACTGTTGTAGTGTCGCTCCTCCACCGTCCTCCTTTCTACGTGCATCATTCCTCCTTTTATAATCTTTCATAATGATTAAAACAAGTTGTTCCTTTGCATGGAATATGGGGATTGAATCCTAACCAATTCTAATTACATAGTATAACAATACAACCGTTCCCCTATTAAAAGAATGAAGATTTAATACGAATTTTCCAATTCTGGGATTTTTCTAGAATTCTGAAAAATTTGGTAATTTTAACAAACTGCCTCCAGAGCTCCCTTCATATCTCCTCAACCATTACGTATTTTGGAAAATGGCCCGCATATTACTCAAATTCCGATACTGGAAAGAAAACCCATGTCACGGAATTTCTTTGTTTACCTTCATTTGCATAAAAACTGAGGAGGAAGTTGGCAGTCTGGAAACTTGTTGACCATGTTTTCTAGAATTCTGGAAAAAACTGTCTTTTTTGATAAAAGTGCTTCAAACGCCTATTCGTAACTTTTGGAATACTTCAAGTTTCAGGAAATGGTTTCGATTATGGGTAACTGGTTATATTTGTGAAAAACCCATTTGCTCAGATTTCCATAATTCACTTCAATTTGCATAAAAACAAAGGTCAAACTTGGCCATTTAGAAATTATGCGGATTTTGAGCAGACTTACTAATTTGCAATGCTAGTGCAGGAATGTGTTCTGCTGGAATCCTGTCAGTACTAGTGCAAGAATGTGTGGTGCAGGAACTTCGCCTCTATCAGAATAGGCATATAACCAACTTTGTAAACTTGCAAACATAAACTATTATTAAATATGCCTTTAATGTTTAAATCTCATTAAAGCAAAGGAGTAGCAAATACTTACTTATTATCTCTGAGAATGCACAAAACTATGACAATGAATAGTCAAGCTAAACAAAAGAATGAGTGATTTTGAGTAAAAGGTGATATAAAGCAAGGCAAAATAGAGGCCCAAGGCCCTCCAGGAAGTCTAAAGAAGAATGGTTTCTAACATTATGGAGAGGAATATCACCCAAGTTACCCTTTAACTGCTCTTCATGTTAATCATTTGTTTGCATGAGGTCATGCAAATAGGTAAGCAAGAGGGAGATTTTGGGCTCTAGAATGGACAAATTTTCATACTCTGTTTCCTTATCATTTCATTAGTTTTCTTACAATTTTATGAATATAAGATAGAAATTTGTGTGTTGAGAGATTTAAAAAATAGATCACCATTTTATTCTCTTAATGAATTGATTTGACCATGATAAGATGATTTAAATTTACAATTTGAAATGATAACTAACAAGATGTCGATGAGTGGATGGTGTTCCCTAGATAGTTAGATAAGGGTGAATTACATGAAACTACTTGAGCTGGTTGTGACCTAGATAAGCAAGGATTAACGATTATCATGGGAAAGCTAGATGTGAGTGACATTGTTGCCAACCAATTCTGAGTGAACTTAAGAGATATTGTAACTCAAATTGAGCATCCTGAGAATATTTAGATTCTCAAGATTTCTCTTTTACTTTTAATGATAGACTTTTTTGTAATTATAAAAGCAAAGAATAAAGCCTCGAGGAAGGAGGACTTTTTACTGTTATTTTTCATGCTTATGCCGTAACGTTTTTACAGACATTATAATATTTCCATCGATTAATATAATGGATATTTACATGGTTTGGTTTTAATTCTTGCAATGATTTGTCTCTAAGGTGGTTGACTTCCAGTGATCGTGGGTCCAATCCTGGAGTGACTACTTCCCTCTCTGTACCATTAAATTTACATTTCAACATTTGTTTCTTTGTTATGCAATTATTCGATTTCCTTCCAGGATTGATTGATCATTACTGAATTGATCATTACAACAACAGTTGCTATAGTCATAAATAATATACACATTAGATCTTTGATAGTTGATTTCTTGAAGCATTATTCATTCTGTTACTTCTTATAATTAATAACGAATTGCTAAGAGAAAGGCGTGATATTTTCTTCGGCATATTTTTCAAGTCGAGTGTGTTGTTTCTTTTTCGTAGCATTCGTTTCCTAGGCAACAACATGTGTTTAATAGAGTTTTTTTTAGAAGTTCTAATGTTTTGATTATCTTGAATAAGCATTTTGATTGCTATGAATTTATGAAGTGGTGTGTAAAGCATTCTTTTCAAAAATCCAAATTGTTTCTTGTGGTCTCATGCATTTAATTTTCAATATGGCTAGACAGACTAGATTACAACACTATTCTTTGCACATACAATGTGGACAACCTTGCAACAACTAGACGAGTTCTAGGTTGATAGTTAAAGATCCGTTTAAATTCCATTGAATTCGTACTAGCCAGAAATTGATACTACGTGTTTTAAGACAAAAGAAAAGAACAAGTTAAAGATAAGTATTTCATTCAATTTTGAATTTGTATATTGTGAATCTAACTCCAGGTTTTGATTTATAATTGTGGGGTTTTGAGCTAACTGAATGTGATATTCTTATACATGATGACTTGATCAAGGAGCTAATTTGACTTGTTATGACATGAACCAAATGGAATTGTAAATGTCACCTCATTGATGAGCTTCCAATGAGGTATAGTTGAAGTTTACTATAATTTATTATTGTGAATCTAATGGAAAATTTATGTTCTTTCATGTTAGAAAGCATGGAAATTTCTCGATATAGGTGGTTGGAGCTGGCAGTAAGAGAATTAGCAACAATAGTAAATGGAATTGATGCATGCAACAATATGTTAGTAAAAGGACTTAAGGAACAGGGCCATTATGGGACACTAATACCCAATAGTTTCCATTAATTTCCATAAGCATGCCATCATTGGTATGGTGGTTCTTTGGTAGGGGTACGCCTTGGTTTCAAGACCTTCCAATGTGAGGAAACATTGCCAAGGAGTGGATTTATCGAGGGACTACCAATAAGAGAAGGGGATGCCTAAACTTGGAAGGTGAGTGGCTGCATAGAAATGGATGTCCAAATTTTTCAAGGGATTGGTAAGGAGAGAAGGGAAGGATGGGAAATTATTTTTTTTTTCGTCATTAGCATAGTTGGTTGGAAATCAGATCCTAAGAAAAAATGAGCCAGGAAATTTTCACTAAAGAAAAAAGGAGCACAAGGATTATAATTCTAGACAAGGGAGGCAAGAAACGCTCCTAGGAAAAGAATAATCCAAGTTGGAATAGACACTTCCAAGCTTCCAAAGACTGGAAAGAGGACAATTAGAAGATGGTTGAATTAAAATGCGATGTTTTTCATATATTTTATTTTCTAGCTGAAGAAAATGTGAATAAATTGTAAATAATGTGTATATTTGTGTATATAAAGCTCCATAAATAGTATGCAGTTGGTTTTAAGCATGCTATGGTGTTGTATATGGAATAAAAAAATTGATGACATTGTTCCCCCAAGGGGAGGGGTTTGTGATAGCACCGAATTAACTAAAATTTATGTATGCAATGTAAACATTTTTCTGAAATAAAATGGGATGCTATGGGACACAAATTCTAGAGGGATGGGGTGATTACTTGCTGGAAAGTATCATTAATATACAAAAAATCAATGAGGAATAAGGAGAGACACACAAAAAAGTTCCATGAGGAACATGAAGATATATAATAAAAAATAATAAAATGAATTTGAAAAGTAGTACATTGGCCTTTAGTCTCAAGAATTAGAGTTGGAAAAGAGAGAATAAAAGTGTAACAACCTTGGTCAAAATTCCATTTAAAAAAATTAATAAAGACAAAATAGTAACCAAGGTCATGGGACATGTATTCCAAGTTGAGTGTTGGGAAAAATGTCCTAGTGTGGGTGTTCATTTGCTTTATTATGGCTAAGGGATATTATCAAAGGAAATGGAAAAGGCTTTGGAAAGGCACAAGGCATTAATTTGAAATTTATTTATGAAAATAATGGAAATTAGGAGAAAAGGAAGCTGAAAGGTCACATGTTGCATGTGAGGAGGAAAATGAAGGAAAATATTGCAAAAAATGAAGAAAATAGAGGCCTCATTAATGTTTCCATTGTGCTGTTGGAATTGCTTTCAACAAGATCTTGGTGACATTGGTCATATCCATGGTTGATGGATGCATGATTGGTGATGGTCTTGTTAGTTGGCATTGATGTCAACATCCTATGACTAGACCCAGTAGAGGTGATGTTGTGGGTACTAAGGAGATGGTTTCCAGACATGATGTGTTGGTTGGAGATGTTGCCACTATAGGATGATGGTGAGTTTGTCATGGTTAGAAGAATAGGTCTAGCATGTCTTAGACTTGTTCCTTGCCTATTTATTAGTTGCAGACTGATTGTAGAGGCCTCAAGGAGTGTATAGGAGTAGAGGAAGATGATGGGTTAGGTGGGAGAGGTTCTCGACTTAAGAACATATATTTTACTTTAGTTTTAGGCCCAGTTGTTGAGTATTATGTTTAGATATAAGTGGCAGTTTTGGATTGGAATTTCTAAAAAAATGAAATGAATTTCAAAATTTCAAGACATGGGTTTTGTGTAGACCAGACTTATTTATCTTTGCAATGAGGATAGTTTAGAAACTTGGCCTAGATTGGGAGAAAATGAAGGTTCTGTGCCCTAGATGCAGACATAGAGGCTTGTGGGAGTGACTGTAGGGCCTATGGATGTTGGAACAATATGTCATGAGAGCGACTAAGGACCTGGACACTTGCACAGTGTGTCATGGGAGCGACTAATCATATAGATGAATTTTATTCATGTTTCTCACACTTCCTCAAATGTTTTTTTTTTCTTTTTTTGTTATGTTATATCTTGATCGGAAATTTCAAGTATGTGGTCGGAAAAGGTCGTGGTGTCCCGAGAAGCAAATCAAGTTTGAATATATAAAAGGGATAGTGGAATTAATGATTGATTTTGTCAAGATGCCTTCCAAAACCAAATTTAAGGAATATGAAAGGAGTTTTTAAGTCTTCCATAACCTGTAACATTTACTGAGTTAATCATCTCAGGAATTTTCTAAATAGAGGACGACATTGAGTCTACTTGGTTGATTAATTGTCTAGTTGAGTGGTGTGTGTGAGAACTTGGAGAAGAGCCTGCAAGGTGCACGTTTCCTTAATACAAAATTTCTGGAGAACTTTGTAGTTGTAGCCACAGTGAGTTGAAGGATATTTTAGCGATTATGTTTATGCAATGAGTGAGTTGTTGGTGTGTGGATGGAGTAGTGATTGAGGATATTGCTTTGCATCTTGGGTGGAGATTTGTGCATGGAGTCTAGATGGGAGTTGTTGCTGCAAGTCTATTTTTTCTTTGATGCTATTTTGTTGTAGTGCTCATGTTAAGAAAGTTTTTAGAGTTCAGTTTGAAAATAGATGAAAGGAGGCTTGCATGGAGGTAGTGAAGGCATGAAGGCTTTGAGTAGAAAATGGCTTTGTGGATTTAGTCTAGGGAATAGTTTTCTATATCCAATAGGAGTTGGACAGTCCCATCGAAGTGGGCCAAGGATTAACTGATCGTGGTGGCCTTCATTAGATGATAGTCCATACATATGAGAGAGAAACAGGTTCCTGTCTGAAAGCACCAAAAGACTGTGAAAGAAGTAAGTCTTCAAGGCGCATTGGAGTGAGCTTCTCCATGTGTAATTTGCTTGATGATTAATAAATAATTGAGTAGCGCTGCAGTAGCAGGGTGGATTTTTTTCCTGGGATTGGTTTTCCACCAGAAACCCATGTGTTTATGTTTTGATTTTTTTCTAGTTGCATGCTTTATTTTTGGTTCTCTAATCTATGTTTTGTGATTCAGTTTGGGCATGGTATACAAGATTAAGTAATTGCAGAAAACATTTAAAATTGACACACTACTAATTCACGCCCACCTCTAAGTAGTGAATATATTTCCAACAATATGTATCAAAGTGGGGATCTTGGTTGCATCTTGATCGTTGGAGAATAGATCAGGAGCTTGTTGGCAGAAATTGATTTTTATTTTTCAAATTGGTTGTCCTCACTGCTATAAATTATAAGGTATGGCACAAAAATGTAAAATGTAAAATTTATCTCGCAGATCTAACATTTGGAAAGTAGTGTGTGAAGGTCGTGGAAAAGATCCAATTCTAGATGAAGTTTTGTAGCAAAATGCACAAGCACGGTATTTAATGTATGAGAATCTTCATAATGATGATATGAAGAGGATAGTGGGTTTGAAACATGCCAAAGAGATATGGGACAAGCTAGAATTCATATTTGGAGATGGTACCTGCAACAATTTTGAAAATGACAAAAAGAGCAAGAAGAAGAAGAACAAAAAGCAAAATAAGAAGAAGAGCCTCCAAAAAGAATAATCTCAACCACAAGAGTCTCATTCTTCCAGTGCGCTTGAAACAACAGATGATGAGAAGAGATCAGAAAATCTTGCACCTAAAGCTATAGACATTAATGATTTTCTGTTGACTCATAATTTTTATGATTTAGATTTAGATCATGTTGATGTACATAGTGAAGATGAGAATGATGTTAAGATTCTTAGAGCTGATATTTCTAGACTTGCAATTGTATGCAAGGATCAAGAAAAATTGTTGCATATCTGTGATGATAAGGATGCCAAGCTCAAAGAAGAGATAGTGAGCTTAAAATTTAAAATGGAAGAATTTGAAAGAGTTGAGGAAGGAATGAGGAAACAATATCAAGTAAAGGTAGAAGAGGTTGAGAAATTAGAAGCTGAAATTGTTTCCTTGAGAAAGAAGCAGAAGATAGAGAAGAGTACCATGGCCTTGGATAATTTTCTTGAAATCCAAAGATCACCATTGGATAAATACGGTATTGGATTTCAAAAGGGTGAGTCTACTTTGCATGCAGGTAAGAGCACTAAAGAAGAACCCATGAAACTTGTAGAAAACAACACGAGAAGAAAAAATGAGATCCAAGGAAACAAGAAGTAGATCCAACAGTTAGTTAGAAAACAAAAGAATGAGCAGCCAATCAAGAAGAAAAAATAGCAATGGAGAAGAAAATCTCAAGAAATATCTACATTCATAATATCCTTTGCTCCTAGGGATGATCATGGCAGCTCCATTATATATCAAAGGAAGCAAAGTCCTTACAGTACTTTGATGCATGAGATATAATGCTACAACTGTCATACGTTTGGGAAAATTGTAACAAATTGTTGGAGAAAAACATATAGACCATATCATTAGAGATTCCAATAGTATCAGTAGCCAAGGAGAATGGCCAATAGGTATACCTGTGATTTTTATGGTTATTGTAACTCATGTCAATTGTTTGGCTATAAGGAAATAGATTGCATGTCTAATCGTTGCAGGAGAGACAAATTTCATGCACGATTTAAATTTGACATGAGCAGAAGAAGAGATCATCCTCTTAGCCATGTGGAGTGCTATATTTTCCATAGATTTGGCCATATGGCAAGAGATTTTTTTATTCCACGTTCCTCAAGGAAAAAACGTTAGAAGAAGAAAAAATAAGAGGATCTAGCACAAAACTAGTGAAGGAAGAGAAGAAGTAGATAAAGGAAGAAAGGAAGCACCCAAGACTGTGTAGAAGAAGAAGGATCTTCAACTCTTCAACTAGTGAAGAGAATTCCCTCCTACAATCCATTGTTATTTCATGCATAATTAAGGACTGTAGATTATAAGAGGTGCATAACCTAACTAGGAGTGTATTATGGAGTTTGCAGTAGTATATGATGAGTTGATTTCATCCTCATGCACATTCAGGTCCATAAGATCAACCTATCTTATGGTAGGTGAAGTGTATTTTTATGTCTGATCTATTTTCTTCCAGTTTATTTATCAGTGGATAACTATGTTGTTACTAATGGTTTTTGGAGCAGCTGCATGTTGGAGTGTTATGATGTGTTTGTTGATATGGTAGTCATATAGTTACTCTATGTGCATTGTCTAGGTGTGTTAATGGATCACACATTCAGGGGGAGCATTTGTGCCTCCAAATGGTTTTGGAATGTGTTGCCATTATGTTTCAGGAATATTTTTGTTGTTGCTACCACACATTGCATGTTGGATGAGATAGTATGGTTGTATGGTGTATGCTGAATTTGGCAATGATTTTGTTGCAAGATGGTATTCTTGCATGACATAGTTGTTATTTCAATGATGATGTTACTTCTATATCATATTTTCTATATGTGGTCATGCATATGTTGCGGCCATGGAGATCAAATTTTGTGTTTGAGTTAGTTCATCTAGAGTATGCATTTTATTCACCATGCTTACTATTCTAGATGCATCATGTTGCTACTCATGATATGTATTTGGATTGTTTAGTTATGATGATTATTGCTCATATATGGAGTATACTTTTGTTGTTGCTCACCGATTTTATTCTTATGCCTTATTGATGATATATTTATTACTTATGATGAGGATAAGTATTTGTTGTTTCTTATGATGGCTTGGTATAATGGATGTTGCTACTCGGTTGTTGCACTCATGGAGAGATTGCACATCATGATATTATTACCTCTGCTATCTATTGAGGTACTGACCATTCATTATTGTTGATGGTTTATGGGAATAATGATGATGTGGATACATTTATTTCTTCTCTACGATATATTTTCATGTTGTTTCTATTGTATGATCTTATTGTTGTACTTATGTGGAGCCTGGTGACCTTGTTGCAGGATATATGTTGATGCAATGGTGATCGCCCCATGCACTGGCAGAGGTTTTTGCTAGTGTTCCTATTTATTGTTGCATTTTGGAAGCTTATGTTATAGCCCATGGAGGCCTTGTGTTTGATGGATATGCTATGTATCACATTGTATTGTTGTTTACATATGGAGCATATTCATTGCTCACTTTTTCCATGTACTCGTGTTATTTAATGTATTGGGCATGTATTGATGAGAGCACCATTATGTGTGAATGTAAAAGCAATGTATTGTCATTATGTCATATTTTGGGCACATTTCTCATGGAGGGACCCATGGTGTCTAGTATGTATTTCCATTTACTATGTATGTGTCAATGGATGTCCAAGTCATATATTATGATGTATATCATTGATGTAGTCCCACATATTTCGGTGCGTGATGTAAACTTCAATCCATAGAGTCATGGTTGTTGATAGGAGGTTTTATAGAGGATTCATATGTCAAGTCATGTGTATATGTCACAACCATGTATTTCATCCATGAAGCATTATGTATTGTTATGAATTGTGTATCATGTCCAAAGTCAGTAGGAGTCATGGTTCATGAGCATTAGTCTCTTGCATTTGGGAAGGAGGATCATTGTAGTAGGAAAATGTGTTTCTTTAGTAGGAAGAGTATTGATTTCAGATCCATTACATGCTTAAGGGGATCATGTTTTAGTCTTCAGACTTGGCATTACATTGGCTAGTGGTGTTGGCAGTTAGTTTCCTCACTCTACATGTTTACCTTGCAAAGAATACTTCTTTGGGATGAATTAGTTATGGTGTTGAGTATGACAAGGCCAACACTCTTCTCTTCCATCACATTATTGGCATGGTACTTCCATGTTTGCATGGCCCTTTTCCATTGATGTAAAAGTGGGAGAGATTTTGGATTGATGAGTTAGTCTCACATGTTGGGTTCAGGGTGCCATAAATTCCAAAGGTAGATTTTGTTGGCATTGTGGTGTTGGCATTTATGTTAACAAGCTCTTGGTGATGATGGTCATATATGTGAGTAAAGGATGCGTGATTGGTGATGGTACTTTTAGTTGGAATTGATGTCAACATCATATGACTAGACCTAATGGAGGTGATGTTATGGTTGTGAAGGAGATGGTTTCTAGACATGATGTGTTGGTTGGAGATGTTGAAGATGCAAGAGGACGGTGAGCTTCTCATGGTGTGAGATGTTGCTGCTATACGTAGTTGGAGTTTTTATCTCTTGGTGCTGCATATGTCTCTACTTATCTTAGAGACATTGGTTTGTTGCTTCATGTGATGGTTTGAGGCTACTTATGTTGGAGTTTCTTTCAACAATGTTGGAGGCATTTGTATGGAATGTTGTTGATGCTCCAGGACTTGAGGATGCTCCTATAGAGGGTACAAATGTTGCTACATGTGTCAGAGAGATTGAGTTTGCTGCTTGAGAATCTGGAGGTGTTGGTCTTGGTCCTAAAGTTGGAAAAGTAGGTCTATCATGTCTTAGATTTGTTCCTTACAATTAATTAGTGGTAGACCTATTGTAGAGGATTGGAGGAGTGTACAAGAATAGAGGAAGATCATGGATCAGGTGACAGAGGTTCTAGACTAAAGAACATATGTTTTACTTTAGTTTTAGGCCCAGTTATTGAGTATTATGTTTGGCTAGAATTGGAATTTTTGGATTGGACTTTCTAGGAAAATGAAGATGAATTTCAAAATTTTGAGACATGGGTTTGGTGCCAACTGGACCCAATTATCTTGGCAATGAGGAGTGTTTCTAAATTTGGTTTAGATTTGGAGAAAACAAAGGTTATTTTCCTTGGACGTAGGCATAGAGGCTTGTGGGAGTGACTGTAGGGCTTTTGGATGTTGGCACAGTGTGCCATGAGAAAGACTAAGGAACTGGATGCTTTCACAGTATGTCATGAGAGAGACTAAGCCTATAGATGAGTTTTGTCTATGTTTCTCATGCTCCTCAAATGTTTTATTTGGTTTTTATGTTATATCTTGATCGAAACGTTTGAGTATGTGGTCGGAAAAGTACGTGGTACCTCTAGAAGTGGATCAAGTTTTAATATATCAAAGGGATAGTGGAATTAGTGCTTGATTTGGTTAAGACACCTTACTAAACCAAATTTGAAGCATGCGAAAGGAGTTTTTGAGTCTTCCATAACCTAAAGCATTTACTAAGTTAATCATCTCATGAATTTGATAAATAGAGGAAGAAATTGAGTCTATTTGGTTGATTGCTTCTCTAGTTGAGTAGTGTGTGAGTGAGATTGGAGAAGCGCCTACAAGATGTATGCTTCTCTAGTGTAGAATTTATGAAGCAATTTGTAGTTGTAGTAGCAGTGAGTTGAAGCATATTTCAACGATTATGTTTAGTAGTCAGTGAGTTGTTGGTGTGTGATTGCAGTAGTGATTGAGGATATTTCTTTGCTCCTTGTGTGGAGATTTGTGCATGGAGTTTTGGTGGTAGTTGTTGCTGAAAATTTATTTGTGTTGTGATGCTATGTTGCTGAAGTGCTGATGTTTCGAAAAGTTTTAGAGTCCAATTTGAAAATAGATGAAAGGGGGCTTGCATGGGGGTAGTGAAGGAATGGAGGCTTTGAGTAGGTTGACTTGGTGGATTTAGTAGAGGGAAGAGTTTTCTACATCCAATAGGAGTTGGAAAGTCCCATCGAAGTGGGGCGAGGATTGAATGATCATGGTGGCTTTCAAGAGATGGTTGTCTATAGATCTAAGAGAGAAATAGGTTCCTATCTAAAAGGACAAAAACATTATGAAAGAAGCAACTCTTCATGGCTCATTAGAGTGAGCTTATCCATGTGTAAATTTCTTGACGATTAATAAAATAATTGAGTAGTGTAGCAACAGTAAGGTGGTTTTTTGCTCGAGATGGGTTTTCCACTAGAAACACTTGTGTTTATGTGTCGATTTGTTTTATGGTTGTGTGATTTATTTTTGGTGCTCTAATCTATGAATTTTGATTCAATTTGTGCAGGGTATAAAAAATTAAGTAATTGTTGAAAAAGTTTAAAAGGGTCATATTATTGATTCACCTCGCCCTCTCAGTAGTGAATATATTTCCAACAATTAATAAAAATTCTTATCATGCTTAGTTGGTAGCTTTTTTTAGTTCATTTTTGGATCTCTCTCTATTCTATATCTCTCTCTCTCACTCTTGGACACTTAGATTTTTCTTGGAGCACTCTAGAATTGATCACCGAAAGCAAAGGAAGGACCAAGAAGAAAAATGAAAGAAAATATCAAGAAAGGAAGAGAAAAATCTACCCATTACCGTGGGATTATTTATAGGTATCAATTTTCATGTGTGATTTCCTTACTATCTTTGGCATGCATGGTACATGCATGTGTGTATTTGGTTCCCTTATTGTCATTGGCATTGGCTATACTAGGTGTGACAATGTTCTTCAACATTCCCTTTCTATTTCTAGATAACCATGGTGTGATGAGTTCTCTTTTACTTGGTTGAGTTAGATTACATGATGGTTTCGAAACTGAGTGAGGTGGTATCTAAAAGAAGCAACACATAGCCTAAGAATCCCTGGATTGGACTAGGATTATGCTAAATCCATATTTTTTTGCCTCGATGGGCCTAGGAATTCTCTACAGGTGAATGGTGGGATATATGGTAAATCCTATAGGTGTGTGCCCTCAATTAGGCCTAGCAATGCTTGGCCTGTGAATGGCGGCATATATGATAAAACCTAGAGGGTGGAGTCTTGATTAGGCCTAGGAATCTTGGATCATTGTATGGTGGGATATACGGTAAAGACAAGACACTAGGAGATAGGGAAATTCCTCATGTTGTAGGTGGAGAAATCGAGTGGCATCCATGTTTTTCTAGGCCCTATTGATCTGGTGGGGATTGTGATAAAGCCTGAAGAACCCTGGTTTTGTTTGGTTTTGAGTCCCACATTCATGCTTGGAATATGGCATGGGGATGATTGACTAAAAGAAAAATTTAGTTCAACCAATCTATGGTCAGGTGGTTGGTGTAAGTCCCATACTTGGTTGGATTTTGCATTCATTAATAAGAGCTTCTTCTTCTTGGTATTTCATGTGTAAATGTATTGACTTATATGTTGATTTTATGGTTGTTATATCCTTGTTATTTCTATTGGTTATATGCTATTTATGAGTATATTTTATGAAAGACTTGATGTATGGATCTCATTATGTTTTGATTATAAAATGAAAGAAAAATGAATACATGACCTAATAGATGATATTGTATATATTATGATATGGTAACAATGTTTTTCTATGAATCTCATATAAGTATGAAACCCCTATGCTTATATCTGTTGTTATGACTTGTAGATTGCATATTTGTGACATGTTTGATGAAATCCCTGTTATGTCTATTAGGGGTCCAATCAATTCATTGATCAAGTGTTTGAATTATTACCTTTATTTCAGTTTCATTTATAATTTCTAAAGGTTTCGTGAAGTTCTCGATAGGGAAAATTTTAAGAACCCCCCCTAAATTTACATGTATAATAAATGGGCGAATCTCCATGGTATATAGGAAAAATGGAAGGCGATTTTATCAATAATATGATATGTATATATAATTTTTGGGCGAATCTCTCACCAGGCATGGCGAATATTTTACTCAATTATAAAATCTTGTGTTTATTGAATACACAAATGAAATCATTGCATTTAAATATCTTTTGAAATCAAAATTACCAAAATTACATATCGATAACCTAGTGGGTGTAAGATAAAATTCACCCGTGCCCATTCACAGAAAGGATGATAAAAAACCTAATACTATATATAAAACCAAGAAAAATTCAAATTCATCACTTCTAGGGACCTCATAACCACCCTGCCAATACACAAGTATGTTCCTGTTTGCAATTAGAAAAATTACCCAAAATACAATCTGTTTAATCCACTTCTAGGGACCTCATAACGACCCTGCCAATACACAAGTATGTTCCCGTTTGCAATTAGAAAAATTACCCAAATTACAATCTGTTTACTCCAGCATATGTTGGAAAGTTATAGAAGGATGACTAGTGCAATCAATCCATTCCTTTTAGCCCTGGATTTGTTTCAGTTTAAAACAGAAGTATACAAATATACTTGTCCAATGTCTATGCTTTAACCATTCACCTTAAGATGTTTTTACAATATAATTTCCTAAGTCTATTTAATATCTTCATTATCATAAAAACCAACCTATATCCATCTTAACTCCACATCTACCACTCTTAGGGGGATGAAATCTATTTATCCCTCTGAGCACTTGGTAGACCCAGAATTAAGATGGATCTAAGATATAATTTCCCCTTTAAATAGTCTATGCTCACATGAATACCATGGGTCAATACCATGGGTTATCATAAACCTGGAGCTTAAAAATTACTATTAGTAATTTATAAAAATTAATAAAATTAATAGTTGATTTTTATTTTATTTTCATTTTAAACAAGCTAAAATGTTTAAGCATACATTAAATTACAACATCCATTTACAACATCCATTTTTACTCTTGATCGGATCAAATATTTTTTCACTCTATGCTAGTTTGCATATCACGATATTTGATACCTCTGGGCCGTTAGTAGATCCAAAGTAAAGATGGATCTATTATGGTTTAATCCCCCATTTAAATAGGTTACATTCCAAGTGAATACCATGGGTGAATACCATGTGCCTTTTTGGTGAATACCACGCGTCAATACCATGTGCCATTTTTATTTTTAATAATACTAATATTAGGGTTAATAATGTTTTTTTGCATGGTATTAATATAAAAAAATAAAAAATGTTTTATTTGTTTACCATACCTCTCGTTTATTTATATGTTTATAAATTTACCATACCATTCATAAATACAAGGTGACTTATGGAGTAAATATAAAAAAATATTTTATTTGTTTACCATACGTCTCGCTTATTTATATTTTTATTAATTTACAATACCTCTTTTACAAATATGGTATTTGGCCCATAGGATTCACTTAAATAAAACCTCTTGCTTGAGCCTTCATAAATAGAACGAGGGTTATGGACTAAATATAAAAAGAGGTTTTATTTATTTACCATGCGTCTAGTGTATTTATATTTTTATTTATTTACCATACCTTTTGCGTAAGTATAAAAAGACGTTTTATTTATTTACCATACATCCACTTTAGTTATATTTTTATTTGTTTGCATGTATATAAGGTGACTTATGGAGTAAATATAAAAATGCTTTATTTATTTACCATACCTCTCATTTATTTATATTTTTATTAATTTACCATACCTCTTTTATAAATATGGTATTTGGGCCTTTGGCCCATAGGATTCACTTAAATAAAACCTATTCTTGAAAATGGGCGAATGGATTCACTTAAATAAAACCTATTCTTGAAAATGGGCGAATGGAAGGTTGTAACTCCTAATTTCAAGGGCTAAATTTACCTTTTTTACCCTCTCCCTTAAAATAAGGTGGGCTATTTGAGGTGATTTGTAAAAGTGTACTATGATACAAAATATTCGCCCACTAAAAATTTAAAACCCCTTAATTTCGCCAAAGGGCGAACATTCGCCCCTAAAATCACCCCTAGCACTAGTGGGGAGAGATGTAGAAGAAAGGGAACAAATTGACTCAGAAAAAACAAGTGATTTCTTAGATTTGGTAGTAGTAAATACCAATTTGAATTCTTGCAGGATGATAATCCATTTAAAATACATTGCCCCTAGAAACTGAGGAGGGAGGTTGTAGGTCATGTGGTTGCATTCATAAATGACAATAGTAGTGCGTAAGAGAATGTACTACCAAAAGCACTGAACAACCTAGATTATAGCCAAATCCAACTTCTTGACACGGGTATAACATGTCTAAGCATCGAGGAGATTGCGACTGAGGTAATAGATAACATATTCATTGCCTTTGTCATCGTCTTGTACCAACACCATAGCAATTGTGCTAAAGGGTGCAACTAGATAAAGGAAGTAATTGCGATGATAATCTGGGGGATAAAACAAAGGAGCATTTATGAGGATAGCCTTAAGGTCATCAAAAGAATTTTGGGCAACCTCATCCGAAACAAAGGGTGTTCCTTGTTTGAGCAACCAGGTAAATCTTGAAGCTAGCCCAGCATAATTGGGTATAAAATGATGGAGGAAGTTTTCTTTTCCCTGCAAGCTCTGCAATTAGTGCAATGAAGATGGGGGGGGTGGGGTAAATTAGCAATGGCATCGAATTTAAGCGGATAAAGGTGAATATTATCCTTGGAATCAATAAAGCCAACGACTCATTGAGATTCGATGTAGAAAACATGTTTATGCGATTTTAACCAAATGTCGTAGTGTCTATAGTGAAGAAAAATCTATCGACGATGGTGAGGGTGATCATGGGGCTTACGAGAATCATAAGGAATTTTATCTAAGTAAGGCTGAATGATGTTGTGAATGTCATGAAATGAATAGGACATCACCATATAATGTGTAGCCCCAACATTTTTGAGGCTGAAAGGGAATTTTTTTGTACACAAAAGTACCGCATGGACATATAAAAGTTGTCTTTTCTTGATAGGTCGGTGCAATGTTAATTTCATTGTTACTAGAAAAACCATCCATAAAGGAAAAAATTTCGCTCCTAACAAAGTCATCAATGATTTGACCAATGAAGGGAGTGGGATAGTTATCTGTAGAACAAGAATGATTGAGATCATGGTAATCAAAACAAACACAGATCATGCCTTGTTTCTTTATCACCGGTACAATATTTGACACCCAATCTGTAAGAGGGATCAGATAAATGAATCTAGTTTTGAGAAGTTATTCAACTTAACCCTTGAAAGCAGCTGCTTTCCTAGGGTGCACTGGGTGGAGCCATTGGAGAATGGGATTCACGTGAGGATAAGTTGGTATTTCATGCGCAATGATGCTAGGATCAATGATAGGCATTTCCTCATATGACCATGCAAACACATCATAGAATTATTGAAATAGAAGAGTATAGATATTGATCTCATTTGGAGAACAAGTTAACCTGATATGGACATTTTCGACAATACCAGGCTTGATAGAAATATCAATTGGAATCATTTGGATAATATTACACAAATTTCCTTCTGACCATACATCATGAGTCAGGATCGGTTCCTGAAGTGGTAGGGAAGGAAACTAACCAGATAACTCATCAAGACAATTAGACATGACCATCGGGCGAGGCAGGAATGAGAAACGATGATGAGTATCGTTTAGAGGTGGTTCTTCCAGAGACATTACTTCCATGATACTCTCATCAACAAGAAAAGTCTTGGCTAAGGTATCAGGAGATTCTGAAGCACCATGCAACGGGGACTGAGAATATGTATCGAGGGAAGTCCTCAAAACAGGAAAATTAGAGGATACGAAACTTGAGGCTGAAACAATTTCCACGTAATTGATTTCAGCAGGACAAATTGGCATAGACTCACCCCAGGTATCTACAAGATCTAGTGAAGGTATGACCCAAGGATCAGATTTGTCCGAGATCATGTTGACAGAGGCAACATGAGGAGGTGGGAGAAAAAAGTTTCTGTCAACGTAGAATCTCTAAAAATACCTTCCCCCACACTCTCATAAGGAGCAGCAGTGTGCTTGGCATATAGAACATTTCCATCCAAGGAGGAAGAGGCAAATAAGGATAGTTGGTCAACTGTAACAATCTTCTCTTGATGGGGAAAATGAATCATGTGGAATAGGGAGATGGGTACAACATGCATGACATGCATCTAGTTCCGTTTGAGTAGAAAATTATAATTGAGATTATTGTTAACAATTTCCACCTCAATGTGTACTATCTTACCCTCCAAAGTAATCGAAAGGTTGGGTAAGACACCGAAGGGTTTTTAATTGCACTCGTCGAAAGATTCCAAAGTGTTATGGGATTGGTTCAAAAGAGGAGAACCAATTTCCTTTTAGCAAGTGACTGACATGATGTAGGTAGAAGCACCTTCATTGATGACAATCCTATGAATGGTTTTCTCATTGATGATCACCTGAATGAGAAAGGAAATCTGATGAGGTAGGCATGGAACATGGTTTTCTAGATCAAAACATATCAAGTTGGAATTAGTAAGATCAATGCCCCCAATAGCTGGTAGCAATGATTTTCATTGAGATAGATAGATTTGGAGGACTTCGAGAGTAGATATAGTTGATGGTGCCTGAGCCAAATCCTTAACAATATTATAGAGCTAAGTAGCTCGATTGTTGGGATTGTATGAGGACATCCTTAGCACACATCAAGAAGGTGGTAAAATGGTAGAATTATGGTTAGGGTACTCGATATGAAGAGGGCCAGAACTCGGGGCCAAACAAGAAGGGGTGGCCTCTTTCTCTTTCACAACTATCGAAGCAGGAGTTTGGTAATCTTTTGATCTGGTAGTCACATTAATAGGCCTACTCATCATGAACACTTAAGATCATGAGGAAGTAGATGATTGGAGTTGGTCTACCATTTGAGTCTACTGAGATGGAAATGACTCTTTCAGGACAGCTGGGCTCCCTTTGAGAAAATGACTAACTTTAGAATGCCAGGGACAATCCTTAGTATAGTAATCCTCCTCGCAAATGAGGCACATATACTTAGGCTTCTGTTGGGAAGAATCACTAGGATAAAACTTAAGAGGACCTCGTTTTGGGGAATCAACTTTACCCTTGCCTGTTCCTTTCTTCTTACCTTTCGAGGATTTATCCATTGTGGTAGAGTGGTTAGCGCGACCTCTAAGGTTTTATCAAGGTCAGGTGGATTCTAGGAGAAAGTATTGGAAGTAGTGTTTGAGACTGAATTCTGTTTGGAAGAATATTTGGTAGGGCTCTGGAACACTGAACCAATTACTCCATTGACAGGAGGTGTAGCTTGTGACTTTGATTCCGTGGGATCAGTTGGTGGCCACAGAGCATCAGCTAATAACTCATATAAAGTTCCAAACTAAGAATAAATGAGAGCTAAGTATTGGGCAAGAGAAATGGCTTTTTCTTCAGTAACACATCCACCCATAGCTATATTGCAAGAAATTGGAGCAATGAATGACTTGGTAAACCATTCAGTGAGCAACTGACTAGCAATCTCAAATTTTATCAGGCAACGTCTATGTCTCCATTTATGGATGTGATCTGAGATGTGTGTCGTAGTATCCTGCTTAAGCGATGTGAACAAATAGGTGCCAGTTTCATAGGGAATTGGTAGCTGGAAATGTGTGAGGAAGGTCGTGGCTAAAGATTTGAAGTGATGGTAAGTACTTCGAGGGAGCTCGATGTACCACTTGGCTGCAGCACCTATGAGGATTTATTGGAAGGACAAAGATGAATAGAATCATCAACATAGGAATTTGAATAGCACCAGAGGTGACATGTCATCACATGGATTTGAGGATATTCTTTTCATTTCCAATCAAACTTGGGACAACCACTTAGGATCTTGGATGTAATCGGAGGCTAGTATAGAGGATGAAGAATTGGGTCATTCATGAGTCCAGACAGATCTGGAAACTCTAGTGTAGTCAAGAACAACAATTGAGTATTGAAAGGCATTGGAGGTCGATAAGTCTGTCCAACTAGAGGAGCCCATCCCTGTTGGTAAGGATTTTTACCCCATAGTGGAGTTTTCTGGCCATATTCCATTTGGTTTTGTGCCCACAACCTTGGCTATAGGGAGGATTTTGACCTTAAACACCTTGGAATTGTCTGGACATAGGTTGATAATAAGAAACATATGGGTTAAGAGGCTGTTGAGCCTGTGGACCTTGGACACATGGATATTCTGCTTGTTTTCCCTGAACATATAGGTTTTGAACCTGTTATCCTTGGACATAAGGAGCTTATGCTTATTGTCCTTCTAGATAGGTATTTTGGACTTTCTACCCTTGGACATGAGGATTTTGGGCCTACTATTACAAGACTCGACTATGACCTTGTCCCTGCAAGGGTTGACCTTGTTGATATGTACATATGGGTTGTTGTTTCCTAGGTTGGATTTGCTACTACAAGGATTGACCTTGCAGCTGCAAAGGCTATCCCTACAGCTGTAGAGGTTGGCCCTATGAAGACATAAGCAAGGAGGTTTGCGGAGCATATTGCATTTGTTGTTGCATGGTTTGCTGCAACTGTTGAAAGAGTTGCCCTGTGGTTGTTGCAATTGTCCTTCCTACAGTATCATCTACCCCTACTATTGTGCGGATGGCCCTTGCTACAACAGAGGCTTCCCTTGTTGTTGCAAAGGCTTTCCTTGCTACAAGGGTACTTGAACAATTCCTAGAAAAATTCCAGACTAAATCTGGCAATAGCGACCTAGAAAAGTGGATGGACCAGGCTGAACATATGGTCCAAACTGAAGGTCGTAAGGCATATTGACCATTCATTGGGAACCATATGGAACATAAGGAACTTGGTCGTGAACTTCAGCCTCATAAGGCTGCTGATACTAGAAATTGCTTGACTTAAATAGACCAACGAGATTTTGGACCTGTTGGTATTGGACATTGCTCGATCTAGCAGGACCGACAAGGTTTTGGATAACACTAGAAGAAGGTTGGTTCATGCCAACCATGTGAGCTTGGGAGCTACTCACATTGGTAGTGCCTGTCATCATAGAAACACTCAGATTCTTCCCCCGAGATGGTACTAGAGGGATCGAAGAATCGATAGTAACATGCCTCAAGACTCCCAGTTGAACTAGATGGGTGACTAGGACGGACGAGACAAGAGGGTTAGGAATGGTGGTTTGCACCAGGATTATGGTAACGACCTGTTGGGAGGTCGGGTTCACAATGAATGGACCTGCAGTAGGCATGACACCAAATGCCCAATAGGGTTGTGATAAAGTGATGAGGCACAAGGTGTACCTAAGACCAACTATTCTAAAGTCACATAATTAGGTGGAAAATAACGATATACACTAATGGGAATGATCCCCACGTAGGGGAAACCTTTAGGAGGAAATTGGTGTTCTTCCTCCTTAATAGTGTGTGGAGCAAAAGCTTTTGATTGTTCTGGAGAGGTAATTGGAGCTTCACCTCCAGGTTCCATAGCTTGGAACAAACGACGATGAACAATTGAAGATGTATTAGGCGATAATTCCAAAGGAACACCTGACCGATTGTACGGATTGTACGAACACCAGGTGATATCAGAATAGGGTCGAACAAAGGATTCAGAGGATATATAACTAGTCCAAGCTGACCATTAATAGTTGTTAAACTCTCAGGAGTCTGGATGGGATTGACAGAGATTCCAAGTCAATATTAGCAGGTGGCCTAGTATCTAAAGCAGGTGTAGGATGAGATGACAAAGGTTGAACGCTTAGAATGATTTCGATTTCAACATCTTGGTTCTCAAGTGACTCTGGTAATTTCGGAAGAGGGTACTCAAAGAATCTTTCAGGCAAAGGAGAGGAAGAGGAACTAGGTGAACTAGTTGGTTCAACCATGATGACCTTGTCTTAGTTAACATGAAAAGAGAGATAAATTTCAAGGCGTTAAAATGTACTTTAGGGAAAGCTCATGATTTGGTCTAGTAAAGACTAACTAGATGTTATAAGATCATGGGAAATTTTTTTTTAATACGGATAATTAAACTAGTGCTCCTCCATGTTTTAAGAATTGAGAAAGAAGCAAAGATGACTCTATCACTTTCGATTGAAAACGAGCTCGAAAGGACAAGTGCTCAAATTATCTTTTAAGTCTAATGAGTCGAAAAGATCTACTGACTGATCCAGATGGTCTAGGTAAAAAGGATTACCAAGTAACCATGAACTGTAGAATACCTCCAAGTGAACCGAGAAGTACAAGCAGGAAATCTCCCCGAATGTTGTTTTCAGTGTATCACATTTGAAAGGTGGTAGACATGGCTTCCTATGGATAAGGGACTGTAGCCTAGAGGGGTCTCCCATTATATACTCGATGGTATGGGGAGCAAAAGTCCATACTAGCATTGTCTAATGCTAAAGCTAATGATAGCTGCTAGGTACAAGGACACAAAAACACATCTCTAGCTTAGACCTTCTAGATGTGATCATTAGGTTTCAAATGCGCCTTAGGTTAAGTGAGTTCATCTTAAATTTTATCTTGAATTATGTCTTGGTTTTCAATTCTTAGCAATGTGACTTAAAAATCCCTAAATGAAGCTAAATGATAAAAGACTCTTTCAATTCGATGAATTGTCTACACTAGAGAGGGTAGAAAACACAATCAAATGAAAACAACCAAACAATCGAAAGCAAAATTATTTTTCACTACACTTTTCGGGAAAATAAACTAATGAAAAATTCATTCCAATTCCTAATTTCCTAACAAGTACACTCCAACAGTCCTTTCAAAAGTAAAGAGAATTATTTTTCTTTTCAAATTCCTATGCAATCCTAGACTTCAATGATGCTAACTACCGCGACATATTGATGTAGCAAACTAGAATTTTGTACTTTTCACGAAATAAAAAAATGAATTTCTCATAAAAAAACTTCAACGAAAATGTTTTGAGACAATCGATTCCAAATCAAATGAAAAACATGAAAATAGTATCTCTTTCAAACTAATGATGCGATGAATTCACCAAAAACAACGCAAGCAATGTGATCTATGCTGGAAAAGAGATGTTTAGACAAGCAAACAAAACTTCTCAAACTTGTGTAATGGAAATCAAAGCTATAACAGGACCATAAATGAAATGAAAGGAGTAAAATCACCAACAACTTAACTCACTAAGTCCACAATCAGGTAAATGGATGAAAACCTAGATGCCCCAGGGCTAGAAACCATCCAATGACCTAAGAAATGAAGTGAAAATATGGAAAATTAATAAGAAAATAAACCAAATGAAAAGCAACTTTCCAGTTAGGGAGAAGATGGTCTAAAAAGCTTAGAAGGTAGAAATAAAAATATCAAGAAACACTGGCCAAGATCTGGGGTGAACACTATTCTTCACTTATAATCATTGACATGACTGCCTAACTGATAACAAGTTCCAGAAGTGGGTTCCCCAGTATGGTTGCCAATTTGTGGTGAAGTAAAATTCTAAGTGCAGACACAAACAATTCCTCTAGCCCGATAGCAAGTCTAGCCATTAACAAGGAATTCTATGGAAGATTTCCTTATTTTAGAACCAATTAAGAGGGCTAACCTCTTAGTACGCTTATCCAATTTGGTGATGACCTTGCTTGCTTACTCTATCTATCTCTCGTTTCCTTCTTCGAACACCTAAAACAAGTAAACAACAACAAACAACAATCATGATAATAGACAAATTTTAATTCAACCTACCTAGCAGGTCATGAACCATTAAGCCATAAACATGTGAGATGAAACATTATGTATGAAATCAATCGATAGTTGCATATATATTAAATCAAGAAGAGATTACAATCATTGTCTTGACGTTGTTGTTCTCCTCCGACGAATTCCAGTTACCACACTCTTCTGTTATCATTCCATGATGGCCTCAACAATGATGGTTTTAAGGCTATTCCCTTTAACTGTCACACTAACCAAATTCACACTTCTCCCTCACACACAACTAGAGAGCTACAACTATGAATAACTTGTTGATTACTCCAAACTTAATTAGCACTAGCACACCAACATTAGCACTAGCTTGTGCTTGGGAAAAAGGGAGGTTTGCATAGCATGAATGAATGGGAGATGGTTCCTCTTCTAATGGGAGAAGGTTTTATCTGTTGAGATAGTTCCATCCTAATAAGGGAAAAGAACCCAAACTAACATCCCCAACTCCATCCGGCCGAAACATTTACCAGACTTCCATTATGAAGCTTCTAGAGACGGAAGCTTCAGTCCCTTATTTAAAAAATTTCCAAGAGAGGATTAGCGCGACTGGAACAATGCTCAATTTCTCTAGTCAGTGCTAGGGATAGTTATAATTCCTGCATATCAGTGCAATGAGAACAAGGGTCATTAGTGTCAATCTTGTAAACTGGGAAAAATAGAAGATTTGTGGGAAATGATGCAAAAGGGAATTGTTTTTCTCATGAAGAAGGACACAATGGGAGTTTCTTCATGAAGGGAAAACATGTAGGGTTCATTGTAGAGGTCTTCTAGGATCATGGAATGGGGAGTATGGGGATAGTGACAAAATTTTGTGTAACAGTTGTTCTAGCCAAAGTGCGGAAAAAAATAAAAAAACCTTATGGCTATCCCTTCCATTGAACACTATTTGGAAATAATAATAATTTTATGTGAAATTTTCCTCCTGCCAATGCCCATGAGCACATGGAATCATTATAGATACCTATTAAACATGTTTCAATACTAATCTTTTGGGGTCATGTGTGATGAATATTTCAATCTAAAACCTATACTATAGTTTGGATTATCTTTCTTGTTTGGAGTGTTTGGTATCCTTGACCATAGCCTAGCTAGAAATTATAAAGGATGAAATACCCTTCATTGCCTTTTGATAGAGTAGCATTCAAGCACTACATGATAGTTTGGTAACATATACCCCCCACCACTAGCCTAAAATAGACAAGAAAAGATATGGAGGGTTAGCTTCCCCATATATGCATATATATCCGTGACACTACTTGAGATATAATTTCCAATATAAGTAAAATTTATATTTTCTTCCTTAAATAGCACAAGGCATTTTTTCTGAAAGATATGTTCATACAAATGAGAAATGAATGTATCACTAATAAGTGAACAAGACCTTTTACACCAATTTTCCCATACTGCGTTGAAGTATAAATGTACTAATTGGTCCAATGGCTTCTATTCTATTGTTAAACATACAAAATCATTTCTAGCATAGATGCCATCTATTAAGTAGGAAATCATTAAAAGAATAGAGTTTCATTAGGTCGACGATTTTTGTGTTTGTTTTATTTTTTGCATTTACTTTCCTAGATATGTGTTCACAATGATGGAACTTGCCAACATGCAAGGTGTTTCCATGATTAAAAGTCCCAAATAGACTTCACACTATTTGGTATAGGATCCCTTCTGGAAATAAGGCTTGACTTCCATTTTTCTCAGAGATTTTCCTTGGATTTGATGCTTAGAATGAGAGAGTAATGTACATGTACTTTTGAATAAATAAGTGAGTATTCCTTGTGAAATTCTCAGCTGTAGAATGTATGGAGGCTTTTTCACCGAAGCAAGATGAAAGTGAGCCTTTAAGAGAAGATTAATAGTGTTAATCTAATAAATACAGATGAGCATATATATATATGGAGAGAGAGAGAGAGAGAGGAATATTTAGAAACCTAGCAAAATAGTTCCCATAGTAGTAACAATCCTTAAAACAAATACAACACACCTTCAATGAGATAAGTAACAAAGTCACTGAAATAGTTCAATTTCTTTGGTACAAATGAAAAAAACGTATATTGCAAACATTCAAAGAATTGTCTTACAACATTTACAACATACACATGAAAGTGCATTGGCTCAATGAGGTTCAAGTATTAAAAAAATGTTCCAAGATAGATCGATATAATGAACATCGCTAGCTCCAATACTATAGCATTAGAGCTACCACTTGCTCCTCAAAATAACCGTCTTCCTCTCTAATACCTAGTTAGAGAATCCAATGTCAAAAGTCCTTTTCTTGAGCTATGAGGGTGGGTGTGTATATAACAAAATGTTGTGACTCTCCACCTCTCTTGTGACCCGTCGACCTCCCTCATGACTCTTGAAATTCCATCTAACTTTCCAAATTTACATGAGACTCTTTGAATTTCTCACATCCCATAGATGAATCTTGGACGTCCAATTTACATTACATTTCTCATATTATTGAAATTACATAATTACATCCATAAATAATGGGGAAAATGATGACCCATATGAAAACATGAAGTGACATCCTGACAATAAATGACATGAAATCGATGATATGGACATGTTGATGATGTGGCAATGTCATACAACTCCTTTTTTTGCTATATATGTGTCTTCTTGAAAGATGGTAAATTCTATGTTTCCTCCTCCTTCATAAGGCTTGCATATAGAGAGTCTTCACTATTATTTTGATCTTCAACTATTTTCATAATATGATTTGCCTTCATCTCCTTATTTAGTGATCAACTTGTCCATGCAGCTTCATAAGTGTCCTCTAGTGTTATCTCTTTTCCTTTGATCATCATCTTGTTAGGTGAAAAAGTAGTACTTGCAATTCGAAATCACTCATCACAAGATGACATCAACCCAAAAAAATTCTAGTCAGACATGCTTCATGAAAATCTCTAATAAACGTAGACCTAGGTACTCGATTGGGAGGAAGGATTAGGTATTGAACAATATGTAGTTTAAGAGGCTAGGAGTGGAGGAGTAGTGCTTGTGACTATGTAATGCATAGTTCTAGAGGCCTAGATAGGAATATTGTGTAGTTGAGAAGCTCAAAGAGGCATAATTTCCCACTTATACTATGCAATGCACATTTTCGGTGAGAGAGAGGCAAGTAGAATGTGAAATTTTACAAATTAGGAAGGCATGGAGACAATAGGTGGACTAGGATTGTGAAATGCATAAATGTAGAATAACAAGGAAGTTCGATTACACAGTTTAGGGAGTCAAGGGGCCAAGATTGATCACTATGATTACGCAATGCACAGTCCCTAGAGGAATGAATTGCACATTGCGTAGTTCTAGGGGGCAAGGGGGAATGCTTGAGGCTTTCCACTACACAATGTGCACTTCAAGGAGGATGATTTGGTTCAAGTTGGTTTGGCAAAGAGCTTTCTAGAATTTGGTTAAGTGTGGGATCAGTGAAGCAGATATGAAACCAAGGTTGGAATTAAACATGATCACACACTTAGAACAACTGATGACACAAAATAAAACATCAAACACTTAGAAACAACATGGTCCCCTTAGTGTAATGACATAACGACATACTCTTCCAAGTGTGATGCTTATGATACACTTTTCAACAATAATGACAACCCCTGTACAATAGTGCATGAAAATTTGGGAATGGGTATAACACATTCTATATTGTAAATATGACATATCAACATTAAAGTTTCCCCCTTAAATGAACCATAGCACTTATTTTCTGATGTGTGAGACTTCCCATGCCAAAATATGACAGTTGATTTAGCTTCACAAAGGGACTAGAAAAAATAGAGAATATGCATAGGATGATTCGTACTACTAGAGATGACAACTTGCAAGGTCAAAGTTGGCTTCAAAATTTGAATATAGGCCAAAATTTTGGAAGGTGTTGTATCAACAAAAACACTTTGTGTGACACTAGCTAAACCCCAACTTCCCTTCCTTGATTTAATATTTTTTGGAGGTTCTAGTTCTTCAGGAACTATTTATTGAAGGTGTGGATAACTGTGACCTTCCAACTGACCCCAATTATAGATATAGTCCCATCCATACCTTTCTTGTTTAACACATTCTTAAGGATATCCATATCATAATTTTTTCAATTCAGGAGAAGGGTAATATATTTCATGAGCTTTAATATATCCATAGTATGAGTATTCATCTCTCGCATTGCTTCACTACCAACATTCCTAGATAGTACCCTAGTGGAGTGACTTCATAGACATAAGCATTGCTTCACTTCCCTACATAGGAATCCTTTAGCTTCTTTCACCCTTTATTTATAGGAATGTGATCTGGCACTTACTATTTATTTGGGCTAGAAGAGGGATTCCAAATTATTTAGAGAAGAAGAGGTTGTTCCTCTAGAGAAGGATATATATACATATATATACATACATATATATATATATATATATATATATATATATATATATTGCATGCTCATTACAAATTTTCCCCTTGTCCCTTCTCTACATGATTAAATTAGTGTGAAAAACATCAAAACATAAAGAACATAACATAGAGACGAGGTTCCTAAAATAGATATAGGTATCATGGTTCTACACAAAGCTCTTCTTATGCAAGGATCATATTTTCCCTCAAAACATACTCAACCAAAAGATATGGACTAATCTAAAATGATAATATGTTAAAACTGAAGTACAATTGATTATGCCAACAGTGAAATGAGTGTTAACTTATAGTGCTGAAACCATGAGAACTGCTTGAGAAGAAAGACTTTACAATAGATGGAAAAACATAAGTAAGATGAAAAATAGAAGTGAAAACAGTAAATGGACAGTGATACTAGGCAACAAAATTGATTACAAAGTTCATTCCTGATGGACTACGTCTCCAGGTCCACTTTCAAGATGGGTGACAACTTTATTAGGATTAAATCCAAGGAGGTCGATTATAAAAAAAATTGACCAAATTGAATGTGCATGGAGACACTCCTAGTCATCGTCATAAGAAATCTCTTTGAACTAGCTTTCCAACACCTATCATGGTTCCCAATTCTTACTTTAGATGCTCTTGTTACATTGAAAACAAAATAGCCTATATGCTCCAGAACATGCACATAAAACTCAAAACCACTCATTCTCCTCTTCAATGAGAAAAACTACCTTTAATAACCTCCTAGATGCATTCAAACTTCTTCATCCAAGTTTAGGAATCAACTACTTCTAATTTTGGTCATAAAGGCTCAGTCTAGTTATGATTCTCCACCTTAGGGTTAGGTTCCATGGTCATCAAATTAGTTTTAAATGACATAATAACCAAAAACCCATTTTAGCACATTAGATAAGCCAAACTATAGATGGTTTTCTCACTGAGTAGAGGAAGTAGGTTGTTAACATGTGACCAACCATGGTATAACTACAGGCTGACACCTGGCGCTACCTCTCGATGGTTCTGGCTAACAATCAGCAACCATGTCAACATGTGCCTTGACTTCCTTGAAGTCTCGATTAATGGTGCGACTTACCCCTGATGGTTGTGGTCAACCCCAATTATTGCGTTAACCCTACTCACATGCCGACTATGACCTGGCGGTTATGGTTAGATGGTTTCTCCACATGGTCAAGTTCTAACATCTCTGCTATGGTCTATCCATAGACTTGTTCACATGTCTTCTATGTTGTGGTCTCCATACCCATGTAGTTTAGTGACTATTGTATATAATATGTAATGTTTTTAATGTATTCATACATGGTTTTGTAATGTAGCTTGGTCTGAGGTTTTTAGACTTAGGTTGGTGATTTTCTTATTGCACTTTTTAATACATGGGTTAGGTTTAAAGGGTTTATATTTGTTCCATAGATTTTTAGGGCTAGGACATAGGTTTATATTTTAGTCATTAGGAATTAACATCATTGTTTCTTAAAACAACCCCTTTTTTACAATCCTTTCTCACAATGTGACATTAATCCATATGAGGAAAAACCCTTGTCGAAAAATGAACTCTGCAAGGTGGATGAACATCACATATCAATGACCAAGTCTTGCGCGATAGATGACGATCACATGTTGACACCATGAAAACCATATACATTACTGGACAACCTGTAACATAAACATCACTATCAAAGTTGACGACACTAGACACTAAATGCTGACAACAAAACTGAACTTGTGAAGCTAATAATATGGTATCCTCCTAGATAAATCCTCTCCACTGGAAAGCTTATGCACCATAAAAGTTTGACTAGATGGATAGTAAATGAGGGTAGAGCTCTCTCACTCTCCACCTTGCCCTGATGATGTACCAATACATTCGATCAACCACCTGAAAGTGATGACGCTGCTGATGCTGACCATGGCACATTTTGAAATGGTGACCTGTTCCATCCATCTGCAATATGTACAACCTGCGAAGATGGTTAAACAACAGGTTATGAACATTCAAATTTACTTCTTTCCATCAAATACCATGATTTAGTGCGTCATAATCATCTTTGAATATAGTCTCTATCGGATATTGTTCAATACTATTGACATGTATTAACAATCTATATTACAGAATGATAGAGACAATCAAACACGTTTTTGACATCATACCATCTACTTGACTTGAGATACTTTCTTGATTCCTCATTACTAAGTGAATGTGTGGTAATAAACCCATCAAACTATAAAGTGTAAATTGTTGTAACTTAGTTTGTCTTTGAAAGTATTGAAATGGTTGTTGATTTGTTTGAATCACTCTTTCTTAATTTATTAAATGATGTTTCCATTGATTAACACTCTTCCCTAATGCATAAGTTTCCCTTAGATGTATTGAATACTTTGACACTGCTTTAGAAAAGGTTTGATATGAAAACAAATAGGCTTCCTCTTCACTTGAAAAGAGTTTTCAAAACCGTTTGAAACATGAAATAGTGACACAATACAAGATAAATTTAACACTAACCTTCCCCAATACTGACCCACATCCCTGTAACTTATAACTTCCAAACTTGGATTGAATCGATTCATTCTGACATTAGGAAGATGAGCTTTAGGCATCAACTATAATTCATGTTGTATTCCCTGGTTATGGGTAAGATGTTTTCTTTCTTTAAATAGAACTGGAAAAGTTTCTACCTCTTTGCTCAAACTACCCTCAAGCTAAGAATCATAACTTGAAAAAACATCTTATCGATTCTTATGTTGTTCCTTTACACAAATGATTACAAATATCTTATTTGAACTTATTAATTGCTTCATCTCATTAGCAACAACTAAGTTCAAGTGACTTTTTACTTTTATGTGCCCTAACAATAAATTCAACCCCATCTTTCTTAGGGTGATATTTATGCTCTCTTCTATAAAATACTACATCATGATCATAAAGATAAGGATTTCCTAAGACAACTCCATAGATTTCTACTAGAACCACATCTAATTCCACTACATGAATGTAACTAGTTGTAATGGCAAATATTAATTGACATTGTTTTGTGACTTTTATCTGAGTTGATTTATTATCCATCCTAATGGGTAAGGTCTTGGATGATTCTATGTCTCCAAACCCAATTCTTAACTAAATATTCAGATATTAAATGGCCTGTGATCCACTGACAAACATTATATCTATCTTTGTGTTCTTAGAAGCTATCCTTATGTTAAATAATTCTGTTCTTTTATCCTCATTTGTAGATTTATATTTGATGAAGATGCAATAGTATTCAAACTTGAAATAGTGTTAGAAACTTTACCTGTCGTAAATATGGCAATTGTCCTCCTTTCATCACTTGAATCAAAACCTAGATCTTGTTGGATTGCTACAATTGCTTTCTTTTCATCCTTCTCTTTAAGGAAATTTTCGGGTTTAAGCTCTCAATGACATTTCCAACACTTAGATTCATCCCGATTGATTCTCTGGCAATGAGAACAAGTAGGTCTTTCCTTCTGAGCTATCACTCATTTCTTTCTCTTTGAATTTTTCTTTACCTTACTATCATTGGAATCTTGGATTTCCAACTCTTTGGATGATTGTGGTGAAAATTTGAATGGTATGCCACCTTATTCAATATGTGTGGCTTCAACACACACTTCATCAAAATCACTAGGATTAAACATCAATAATGTATGTTGCAAATATGAATGTAAATTGCTGATGTATTTTAATAAAGTTTCACATGTATCAAATGAAATGCCAAGCGTCAATGCTTTCTTTTAGAATGCCTGAGTAAAATCCTGAACACTCTACCCTTTACCTTGCCTCAAATGCTGCCAATCAATAACAGCTTGCTACATGTATCCTAAAGGACAGAATTGTTTCCTAGAAGCTTTTAAAAACTTGGACCATGAAGAGATGACTCTACCTTTCCACTTTACATCTATCTGAGTTTTACTTTCCCACCAAATTAAAGTTGTTCCCCCCATTCTAAGTGTAGCTAATTGAATTTTTGTTTTATCATCATAAATGTTATGAATACTATAATACACTTCTAACTGCTTAATCCAGTTATCTAGATTTCCAGAATTCATTTCTCCATCATAAATAAGTAACTCAAATTTTACATCTAGTTTGAAACAAGATGTTTTCTTAGGTTTTTTTTTCTGTTTCAGATTCTACACTGGAAGAAGAAGAGGAAGGATATGATTATGTAGATGATTGAGGTGAAGGTGGTTTATCAACCTTGCCTTTACATTTGTCCTTCTTCGATGTCTTTGAAGAAGAAGCTAGATCTCTTGCCTTCTTATCTTTGTAGAGTTCTCCAAACATCTATTGTATATTCAAGAATGCTTGTTGAAACTATTCATCACTCATCTTAGTTTCTGGCGTTTCACCTTCATCAAACCCTGTCATGGTCGACTTATGAATGACTCTTCGCATTCCAATCTCTGGATCAATTTGTTCAAGAATTCCTTCTCCACATTGCGAGTTTGACCTGGTTAACATTCACTGACAAATTCTACGGATGAAACCTACTCTGACACCAAATTATATGATCTGAAATGGTCATATGTTAAAACTGAAGTAGATTTGATTATGGAAACAGTGAAATGAATGTCAACTTATAGTGCTAAAACTATGAGAATCGCTTGAGAAGAAAGACTTTACAATAGATGGAAAAACATAAGTAAGATTAAAAATAGAAGTGAAAACAACAAATACACAACAATACTAGACACCAGGATTGATTACAAAGTTTGTCCCTGATGGGCGACCGCTTTATTAGGATTGAATCCGAGGAGGTTTATTACAAAGAAAATTTACCAAACTGAATGTGCACACATGCACTTATGGTCACTGACATAAGAAAGCTCTCTGAACCAGCTTTCCAACACCTATCACGGTGCCCAATTCTGACTCTGGATGCTCCTGTTACAATGAAAACAAAACAACCTATATTCTCCAAAACCTACACATAAAACTCAAGACCACTCGTTCTCCTCTTCAATGAGAAAAAATACCTTTTATAACCATCTAGATGCATTCAAACTTCTCCGTCCAAGTTTAGGAATGAGCTTCTTCTAATTTTGGTCACAAAGGCTTGGTCTAGTTATGATTTGCCACCTTAGGGTTAGGTTCCATGGTCATCAAATCAGTTTTAAATGACATAATAATGAAAAATAAATTTTAGCACTTTGGATAAGTGAAAACCATAGGTTGTTTTCTGACCAGGTGGGGGGAGGTCGTTAACATGTGACCGGTCATGGTCTAACCACAGGTTGACAGCTAGTGCTAGCTCCCAATGGTTCTAGCAAATGATCAGCGACCATGTCAACATGTGACCTGACTTCTTAGCAGTCTCGAATAACAGTGCAACTTACCCCGTATGGTTGTGGTCAACTCCGAATGTTGCGTTAACCCTACACACATGATGACTGCGACCTGATGGTTACGATTAGGTGGTTTCTCCTTGCAGTTAAGTTCTAACATCTCCGCTACAGTCTATCCATAACACTGCCCACATGCCTTCTTTGTTGTGGTCTCCATACCCACATGGTTTATGGATTGTTGTATGTAATTGGTAATGTTTTTAATGTATTAATACATGATTTTCTAATGTAGCATGGTCCAAGGGTTGTTGAGTTAGAGTTATGATTTTTTTATTGCATTTTTTAATACACGGGTTAGGTTTAAAGGATTTAGATTTGTACCATAACCTTTTACCACTAGGACATAGGTTTAGATTTTAGTCTTTAGGAATTTACATCATTTTGTTCTTAAAACAATCCTCTCTTTACAATCCTTTCTCAAAATGTGTCATTAACGCATATGAAGAAAAATCCTTGTTGACAAACAAACTCTACAAGGTGGATGACAAGCACATATCGATGACGAAGTCCTGCAAGATAGACAATGATCACATGTTGACACCCAGGTAACAAACCATATCACCATGAAAAACATATACATTACTAGACAACCTATAACATAAACATGATTGTCGAAGCTAACAACACTAGACACTAAATGCTGATGACGAAACTGAACTTGGGCAACTAATTAGACACGATCCTCCTAGATTATGGTTCTACATGGAGCTCTTCTTAAACAAGGATCGTATTTTCCCTTGAAACATACTTGACTAAAAGGTATGGACCAAGATGACTAAGAAAAACTAGAGGTTAACTAAATGTTGTAGTGTCACAAGCCCTTTTTGCTTTTACCACATGAATTTGAACCAAACAAAGCACTTCCACATAAGGATTACTCAAAAGAATGAAATCAAGGGAAAGAATCAACATGACAAACAAATGAGGGGACTCGATATAAGGAAATAAATATGTACAAAAGCTAGGGCCATGGCCCTTGACTATTATTGAAACTATTGTTTCAAATCTTTTCCATTGATAGGAGGATAGTCGATCTTCCCATCCAAACGTTGGATATCATAAGTGTGGCAGCTAGGTTTGTCATTAACTAGATAAGGTTCGCTCTAGAGGGATTGGAACTTAGTTTGTTTCCACTTCTCTTCATGGGATTCATCCCACTTCATAACTAGGTCTCCCACACTGAATTCCTTCTTCCTAGTAAAATTATTGTCAAACCATATCTTGATATGATTTTGATGAAGATAGATTTTTTCTTTTGATTTCTTCATTTCTTCTTGTAGCTTCAAGAGAGTGTCTATCCTACTCTAAACCAAAAGACAAGGGTTACCTTGACACTCTTATGAAATTTGAAGGGGAGGGAGGTAGATGTTCCGAGGTAGGATGACTTATTTTCCATATACACAAAAGTAAGAAGAGGTTTTGAGATAGGGTTTAGGAATGACATAGTGAGCCCATAGAGCATTCACCAAAGCATTGTTTTAGTTCCTATGTTTAGAGTAAATGATCTTCTTGATATGGCAGATGATTTTTTTTATTAAGGCTCAACAAGATCATTACCTATCAATAATAGTTAGTTGAATTTTTAATTACGATATCATTCTATCATGAAAAGTAATAAATTTTAAGCAATGAGAATCACATTGCATTATTGAAAACAAGTGATTTCAAAATGTCGAACATGGTAATAACATTCTATTTTCCTGATCATTCACTTGCTTAAGAGGAACTTCTTTGTCCACCACATGATGTAATATGTACAAGTGTGGGTGTAAGAGTGTTTCTTCAATGATTGTGGAAATATTTCATCGATGATATCTGATCCCCATTATTGGAAGGGTTCTTCTACAATAATAAGCTATAATGGGGTAGTTTTCTTTCTATCTCGGCTAGCGAGTTTCTGAAAAACAGGACACTCGCGGGTATAAGCATGAGCATCCTTGAAAAGTGTGGGCCAATAGAAACTGACTCGCATAACCTTGTACATAGTAGTGTCACCGACATAATGTCCACTTGTTGTTCCATTGTGAAGATCATGCAATACCATTTGTGAATCGAGTGATTCCAAACATCTACACATGATCTCGTTCTGTTGCTTCTTGAAAGGTACTCCATTTATGAACTTATATGATAGATATTTATGTCTAATAGCCATCATTTGTATCACCAATAAGTGTTAGGTAAAGGTACCATGCTAAATATACTATCACACATTTACGTACAAAGATGTGGATGTGTTAGTGGGGGTAGCTAGTTCAATGTTATACATTTCAATTTCCTGCTCCCATACAAAAGTGTCATCTTATGGTGTATTCATTGCCTCTACTGCTAGATAGCATATAGCATGGCCTTTTATCATGTGATTTGTATTGGACTTAACATCCAACTAGTATAATATTTTCATCCAATTCACCCATCTTTCACCTAGATCTTATTGAACCCATAATGATCTAACCATTGGTTGAGCCACAAAGATGATAACATGAATTTTCAAAAGATAAGGCATGAACTATTTCACCACCTATTGTAGTAATCAACAACCACCCATTATCCTTATAGTTAGAAGAATAAATAATGGGAACCATCTAAATCTTTAGGAAATAATCTTTTCTTTTTTTAATAAAATTGGATAAGTTTCATATTCTTACCTTTTAAGAAATAAAACAAAAAAATCTTTTAGAAGCATATATAGCGAAATGTAAATTTTTCTTTAGGCTTAAGGTATTTTCCGTAGTTTCATAGGAAATAATATGCAAGTATAAAAAGAAAACCCGATAACTACATTTCCATTATAAAACCTTTGAAAAGCATTATCAAAGTTTTGAAAGGCCACTTACACAAATAAATGGAAACATTATAAAACCTGGCCCTACTAAAAACTGTACATGAAGTGCTAATCACTTATCGGCATTAGAAATTCCAAAGTAAGTACCATAAGTGATTTTCCTATAGCGATATCGCATTCTCTCAAGTAACATCAACCGATATCACATTCTGTTAAGTGTTGATTATTGATATCACCTTTCGTCAAGACCTGACACCCCAATATGAGACATCCCACATCCTGATTTGTGAACAATCAAATGACTTGTAATATCAGATTTCACATGTCGCAAGGTTCTAATCATATCACCCGACACTGAAATACCGATGAAGTTTTACCGGAGAGTGATTTTCTAATACAGTGACACATGTCAAATCCACGTGAGAAAATGTTCAAAAATTAAATGCCCACCCTATGTGATTTATAGTTTTGAGGTTTTACATGATTTTCATAATTTTTATATAATGTAGAATGATTTCTTCATTAAAAATCACATTCAATTGAAAAGGCTCTCTACATTCACGGTTTCTTTCCTCTCATCCTTATTTTTGTTTTAACAGGAAAATTCTGATAAACAACACTTAAAGGAAATGTCAAGCATTATCAAGGCAAAGAAATAGTTTGTAATTCAGAAATTGATAATTTCACCTGGAGAAGAAGTTTTTGATATGTCACCTTTATTTACATATATGCGAGATGCGGGGTCCTCCACTTGCGAGGTCATATACAAATGTTTCGAGGATAAAACCAGGGTGATTGAGAAGTAAAGTGCTATTGTAAATGATCCCGCTCCAGATTGTGGTGCTATATGGATTGATGTGGGCAATTCATTTTTGCATATAATTGTTGTCCGCCCCAAAATATTTCCCACACAGACATGGTGAGATCGGTCATCGACCATCTGGATATTATAGACAAAGTTTTTATAACTCTCAAGAAGACAACCATAGGATCATTCAAGGCTAAGTATTTGAGGAAAATGTACCATTTACCACTACCACGGAAAAAAGTATGATGCTCAATCTGTTGAGAGTTTTATGCATGAGAATCAAAACCCAACAGAGATTATCAAAGAATGGAGAAGTGATTTGAGCAAGAATAACTGTGAGGACAAGGGTATGTATTGATTAGATTTTATTATTGCCCCTTTCTCTCATGTTTCTACTATGATGTGTCATTTGTACGGTTAACCTAATACACAAAAGTTCTCAGAAGAATGGGTATTGTTAATAGAGGTTACCTTTGATGGTTATATTATGGATTGTGAAAATATCTTGTTTAATAATTTAACTACTAAAAACTCATAGTTACATATAGAAAGTGTGGAATATTAACAATACAACTCCTCCTTTCTTTATGAGTTCGTACGTCATGGATTTTATTTAAATTTTCTTATGATTTTCCCTCTATATGATGGAAGTGGACAATTCAAAACCCTACCCCCATCCATTTTTACCTTGATATCTTGTGGGAGTCCAAGTATCATTCTCATTTTTATAAAATTTGTAATGAAATTATCCTCCCCATTCACCAAGAATCCTTTAGTAGAAAAGCCCCCAGACTCTCTACATAAGCTAATAATGACTTAATGTCATTATTAAGGTGGTTTGGTGAAGATTAATTTACTTATATTCGAGTGTTTGGTAGTCTCTGTCCATTCTCATGTTTTGCCTCTTTTTGTCCCTAATAAATTACTTCCTTCAAGAAATTGCATACAAAATAGATGGCAATGGTTTGACTTCAGTGCTCAAAGATGTCAAGAAAACTACCTAGCTTTATTTTCCTATTTCTTGTGGTATATATGCATTGGATAGTTTCAAATATTCTCTTGTTGAAATTGACCAAATTCAAGCTTTAAGTTTTCCAACCATCCCAAACAAATAATATGATCATTCACAAGAAAGAATTGAGCAATTCACAAGCAAGCTTGACAAATTTGATGATTTATTAGAGATGGTTCCACAATATTCCATGGTTGGAAAGTTAGCAAATCGATTAACACCTAAAGAATTGATTGAGTTCAATCAATAAAGCAGTCAGAGAATAACCCATTTTCCAGAGTATTTCTTAATACATTCTCGAGAAAATCACGAAGTTTCAAATACATCAGCTTCCTCATCAGAGAATCCAATTATTTCTCAAGTCTCTGAGATAACTACTATAGCTATTAAGAAAACGAACAAAATTTACGAAAAAAATAAATTGTATGAAATTTGGGTGTATTTTAATTTCATCCTATCAATTGAAGAGACTCAGGATGTAAACGCTAAAACCAACAAAGAAATAGTGTATATTCCATAAACTGAAGGGACAACCTCATTTAGTGCTAAGGCTCTCAATAAAAATACTATTGCTGGAGATTTGGAAATCATCCTAACATTTCCTACATTAGAGATAGTTCTAAAAATTGAAGAAATCCCTTCTTAGGATGTGTTTTACAATTCAAAACACAAAGTAGTTATGAGCAGGTCAAGAAAGAAGAGAAACTTGTAATAGACACAGGCATTGGTTTCAAACAAGACACCTTTTCAAGTTCTTTAGAAAGGAGCCCAAACAAATCCTTATGAAGAATTGAACAGCCTCTCACAATTTGTAGAAGCTTATGTTACTGATATTATTGATAAAGAAGTGAAAAATCAACTGCTTATGAAAGAAAAGGACCTGAGGATTATTGAATTAGAACAAAGTCTCCACAATGAAAGGCAAGTGATTGAACAATAATGGCAAGAAAATCTTGTCGAATTAAAGAAAAGTTCGAATGGCTTGAAACTACAATTTGAATTTGAAATCAAAGAAAAATATGCACAGGTACAACATCTACAACTAAATATTAACGAGTTGAAAGAAAATCTAGAAATCAATGAAGTCGGAAAAGAATCAAGAAAGCTGGATACACTCCTTGCTAAACAACATGTTATCCTTTGTCATAAATTCACTTTAATTAATGATTTTTGTAAGACAAGTGATTCTTTAATTAACTATTTGTCCAATCTAAGGACATTCTACGAACAAATTGATGAGAAAATATCTGAGCATATAGATTGGCAAGGCAGTGCTGAAGGAAGATCAGTTGATCTTCCTCAAATTAAGGAATCTCAAAAAGATATCATTTTCGGTGACTGATACATCAAGATGAAGCAAGAAGAAATGGATATGATCAGGGAAACAAACATTGCTTGTAATTTCACTGAATATATCAGTGATACCTTATTGCAGACCAATCTAATATGAGAATGCCCAAAGGACACCTTTTGACATGTCAATGCACTAATGCAATCATGGAAGGAAATCTAGTATTGTATCTATTTAAAAACATTGAAATGTGATAACCATTTAATTGTAAAATATTTTGGCTTGGAACAATTAAAAAAATTGTTTGTTTGTAAATACGTTTTGAGAAGTTACTTTTACAAAGTAGAAATTATTTTCAATATTTAGCTTATTTTACTTAAATGGTCATCCAAAACTCTTAAGCAGTAAATGAAACCTCCCCATACATTAATTTTAAATTTTTTAGAGTGTAAATCAAAAATATAAAAAACTTAAAGATGAGAGGTCTCATCATGAGCCTACTTACCTTGATCATAGGAAATTAATAACATTGACATTTACTATTGGCAACCAAACCAAGATGATGGTTTATGGTTACAAAAGTATAAGAGAAGAGGTCTCATTATGGCTCGAATTTTTCAATTTTATTAAAACTTGTCAGTAGCATTATCATCATCTCGCCACCAAACCAGGATAATGGATTTTGAGTAAAATAAAGAAAAAAATAAAATAAAATAATATATTTTCAAAAAAGAAAAAAGAAAAAAGGAAAATAATATCTCTATATATATATATATATATATATATATATATTATATATACTATATATATATATATTATATATTAATAATATATATATTATATATTGCCTAAAATTCTATTATGAACGTAGATGGGATATGGTTTCATTTTTGGTTAAATGGTATCCTTCCGAGGCTATGAATGCCTACTAGCAACAATGGACCAACCGATAACAAATAAGTTTATTCTATATGATAAGCTTCAAATACATTTTACTTTACTTTTTCAACCTATTAGTGACTAATTTACACAATAAAGATTTTCATCTATAACAAGCTCTTAGAAGCTTTACAATGAAAAACTTTGTTTCACTTCAAAGTTATCTTTATCAATATAACTTTCAATCATTTTTAAACTTTATAAGATTTCTTACTAAGATCAAGATATTATTTATTATTAGAGAGATTAATAGTTTCATCCAGTGTGTCACCAATTGTTCAAGTATTCAACAACCCACCACTATCCTTAGACTTAGAAGAATAAATAATGGGGACCCTTTAATAAAATCCTTTATTTTTTTAATAAAATAGGACAAATTTCATATTTTTACATTTTAATAAAATAAATAAATAAATAATTTTCAAAAGAATATATAGTGAAATGTAAATTTTTATTTAGGCTTAAGAACATTTCCATAGTTTCTTAGAAAATAATATGCAAGTCTAAAACAAACTCGACAACTACATTTCCATTATAAATCCTTTTAAAATGCCTATTAGACAATAATCGACATCGACGATTTTAAAATAAGTGCCATAAGCAATTTTCGAATAACAATATCACATTCTGTCAATCAACATCAACCGATATTGCATTCTGTTAAGTAACATCAACCGATATCGAATTTTGTAAAGTGTCAATTGTTGATATCCCATTTCGTCAAAACCTGGCACTCTAATATTGGGAATCTTGCATCTCGATTTGCAAACCATAAAATCACATTCGATATTGGATTTTGCATCTCACAAGTTTCTATTCATATCACCGGATACCGAAACACCAATAAAGTTTTTTCGAGAAGTGATTTGTTGATACATTGATAGGTGTCAAACCCATGTGAACAAACGTTTGAAAATTAAATGGCCACCCATGTGTGATTTATAGTTTTGAGGTTTTAAATTATTTATCATAATTTTGATATAATTTAGAAGGATTTAGTCATTAAAACTCGGATTCAATTGAAAATACTCTTTGCATTCATGAGTTCTTGCCACTCATCCTTGTTGTTTTTTTAATATGTAAATTCTTATAACCACTAGTTAAAGGAAATGTCAAGGATTATCAGGGAAAATAACAAGTTTTTTAATTCATTCACAAACAATTTCTCCTCCTAAAGAAGTTTTTGAGATGTCACCTTTATTTACGAATACTACATGCACACTAGACATGGGTTCCTCCTCTTGGGAGGTCATCCAAAAACTATTCGAGGATGAAAACCCAAGGGTGATTGAGAAGCAAAGTGCTACTACAGATGCACCCACTTCAGATGCTGGTGCTATATGGAATGATGTGGCCAATTCATTTTTGCATAGAATTGTTGCCTGTCCCAAAATATTTCCCTACACAGATATGGTGATATGGGTCATCGACCATCTAGATATTACAGATAGATATTTTATAATTTTGTAGAAGACAATCATATTATCATTCAAGGCCAAGGATTTGAGGAAGATGTATCATTTGCTACTACCATAGAAAAATTATGATACTCAAACTATTCAAAAGTTTATTTATCATAATCAAAACCAAATAGAGCTTATAAATGAATGGATAAGAGACCTGAGAAATCACAAGCGTGAGGACAGGGGTATGTATTCATTAGCTTTTATTTTTGTCCCTTTCTCTGATGTCATTGCTATGATGTGTCGTTTATATCATCATCCTAATACAAATAATTTCTCAGAAGAATGGGTACCATTAATAGAGGTTCCTTCTAATGGTTATATTATGGATGAGGCAAATATCTTGTCTAATAATTTAACTACTCAAATTTATAGTTATAGACAAAATCACAATGATAATAATAAAAGTCCTCCTCCTTTCTTTAGAAGTGCTTTTGTCATGGATGTTATTTGTTTTTCTTATTATTTTCCATTTATAGGATGGAATTGGACAATTCAATACCCTACTCCCATCCATGTTTACCTTGATATCTTGGGGGAATAAAATTATCATTATGGTTTCTATAAAATTTGCCATGAAATTATCCTCCTCATTCACCAAGAAGTCTTTGGCAGAAAAGAGCCTAGACTCTCTATGGAAGCTAAAAGTGATTAAATGTCATTAGGAAGGTGGTTCAAGGAATATTCATTTACTTATATTCAAGTGTTTGCTATTCTTACCCATCCTCATGTTTTTCCTCTTTTTTTTCATGATAAATTACTGGCTAGAGAAATTGCATACCAAAAAATTGGGAATGGTTTGACTAAAGTGCTCAAAGATGCCAAGAAAACTACCTCCCCTTCTTTTTCTATTTCTTATGGTATATGTGTATTGGAAAATTTCAAACATGTTTTTGTTTAAATTGACAAAATAAATCTTTAAATTTTCTAGCCATCCCAAACAGATAATACAATCCCAATGTGATCAGAAAAGATGTCATGGCACAAGCAAGAATGAGGAAATTCGAAAGCATTCCTAATAAATTTGATGATTTATTTGAGATGGTTCCAGATTATTCAATGGTTAAAAATTTAACATCATATTAGTTACCACCTCAATAATTTATTAAGTTTAATCAAAATAATAGTCAGAGGATAGCCCATTTACCAGAAGCTTGTTAGGACATTCTCGACAGAATTGTGACTTTTCAAATACATCAACCTCAAGGGATCCAATTATTTCTCAAGTCTCTAACATAGCTATTGCAGCTATTGAGCAAACAAACAAAGTTCAAGATGAAAATAAATTGGATCAACTTTGTGAGGAATTTAATCTCATCTTATGAATTGAAGAGGCTCAGGATGTAAACACTACAGTAAACAACGAAATAGTTTAGATTACAAAAACTGAAGGGACAACCTCATTCACTACTAAGGCTCTTGATAAAAGTAATGTTGTTGAAGATTTGGAAATCATCCCAGAATTTCCTATGTCGGAGATAGTTGTAAAAACTAATGAAATCCCTCCTTTGAATGTGTTTTATAGTCCAAAACACAAGGTACTTATGAGTAGGTCAAGGAAGAAAAGGAATATAAACAGACATGGGCATTAGTTTCAAACGAGACTTCTTTTCAAGTTCTCTAGAAAGGAGCCCAAATAGCCCCAAAGTAATAATTAAACAAACTATCACAAGTTTCAGGAGCTTATGTTAGTGCTACTATTAATTAAGCAACACAAATTCAACTACTTATGAAAGAAAAGGATTAGAGGATTATTCAATTAGAACAAAGTCTCCATAATGAAAGGCAACTGATTGAGCAACAATTTCAAGAAAATCATGTCAAATTATAGAAAATTTCCAATGACTTGAGACTATAATTCGAATTTGAAATCAAAGACAAAGCTTCATAGGTACAACAACTACAACAAAAGATTAACCAGTTGAAAGAAGATGTAGAAATAAATGAAGTTATAAAAGAAGAAGGAGAATGAGACACACTTCTTGCTAAACAACTATTTATCTTTTTTCATAAATTAACTTTAATTCATGATTTGTATAAGAACATTGATTCTTTAGTTAACCAGTTTTCTGATCTGACAACATTATATGAAGAAATTGACGACAAAATCTTTGACCATATAGATTGGAAAGAGAGTGCTAAAACAAGATCAACTGATCTTCCTCAAATTGAGGAATCTAAAAAAGATATCATTTTCTGTTACTGGGAGATCAAGATGAACCAAGAAGAAATGGTTATCATTAGGACCAGAAATATTGCTTCTAATTTCACTGAGTATATTAGTGATACATTATTGCAGGCCAATCTAATACAAGAATTCCCAAAGGAAACCTGGCTAGATGTCAAAGATCTAAATTAGTCATGGCACAAAACATCAAATAAAAAGTAAACCTCAAAATTTATTGGCATTTCTTATTAAAGCCACTTAGTCAATGGCTTGTGGTGAGTTGTCTTTCAATGCAAAAGCTCAACTCCTTCCAGCACTCAATGATACGGTATTTATGGGGCAAATGCACATGCAACATATTCATCCCCCCAACTAAAGCCAATGATGGACATATGTGGACTAAGAGAATGAATGAAGAGTCAACTTGTAGCACAGTCATGAATTTATTGTTACAACAAAATGCTATGTTTATCCTTGCCCTATCTTAGGTTATTTTGTTGGATCTTTTCTAAAGAATTTTATTTTATTTTTCTATTTTTCTAATATTAATAAACTATTTAAACCACTCTCATGTATTTAAAAAAGGGCTCTGAATTTTTGATAGAAAACTTTGGACTTGCACTACTATTTATTCCAAAGTTATCTAATTAAAGAAGCTAAACTAGAAGTTATTTTTTTCATGAGGAGAGTCTTGATGTATCAATTAATTTTATCTTTATATTGTTGCTATGTTTCATTGAGATAGATAATGAATTTATTATAAGTTGTTTCAATGTATGAATTATTTGTAAATAGTGAGACATTATCACTATTGATGTGTAGGATTGTACCGTTTGTGATTTTATATGAAGAAATTTGATCTTACATGTCATTAGCTTTAACCGGCCGAATTAATTAACTATTTAATTAATTTAGTTTATCTTATATGTTTTCTTTTCATAAAGTGTTTGATGTATATAGTGTTGCATGTTTTGTGAAGTCCTTTTATGAGTCACAACTAAAGAGATATTATCTTGGGATATACGTAGAATAATTTTATTTCTTAATATCATCTTTAGTTTTAAATCAATTTCTCATTTTCTTTCTATTATTCATTTATGTTTATTTAACGGGAAACTAGTCTCCTTATCCTCAATTGGAGCCACTAATTCCAATGGAAACAAAGTTGCCTTAATTTCTCGATCAGGTGGTGTTCCATGATGTTGAGGCAAATGTTTCGCATCGTTCAACATGTTCACCTCTAGAAGGAGGGCCCAAAATATGAAAGGAAACAAGACTTAATCCCAAATGAAAAGGTCATCAAAAGAGTCATTCTCCCTCGAAATCTCCCCCAGCTTCCAGATCTCATTCGAAATATCCTACTCCCAGATAAAAAGTTGTAAAAGCAAGTACAATATCTCCTAATAAACACCCTAAGTGATATGATCGACCTACTCCTTAGGAGTTACTTGATGTTCATACCTTAATTTAGAAATTAGGAGGGATTTCTATTTCAAAATAAAGGCCACAACAATCTAATTTATATGAAGGTAGTGTATCTTCATCTTTCCAAACTTATCATATTTTAACTCAATCCCAAAGTGAGAAACTTAGGGTTACTCCATTTAATTTTCTCTGACCTTCTCACCAAAGAAATACTAAAAAATTTGAATCACGATCATCTACTAGTGAGATTTTATCTTCTTCTCCACCAAAAACACCTTTATCTTGTCCCTCATCATCAACTTCCTCTCAGCCAATCAATCCTTCCACTCATATCCTTCATCTTCAATGAATCAATGCTAGTTTCACCAGATCTAACATAGGGGATACTTCTTCTTCCACACAGTCAACCTCTTCTATTATTACACCATATTCAATCCAAATTCCCAAAATGAATAACATACCATGGACCAATCCAAGTGCATTCAACATGCTTGCACCCCTTCAACCTTTACCTAAATAAAGAGAAATATGGCTATCCAAGTTCAATCTTGATGAAGGGATTCCAACTAAAGAACATTTACATAATTATATGTTGGCCATTAACCTAAATGGAGTCTCAGAAGAAGATTGTGTATATAGAATTGTTTCCTATACTTTCACGGGATCAATAGGATCTTGATACTTTTCTTTTCCAGTAGATTCAATTAATAATTGGAATAAAGTTCAAGAGAAATTTTTGACAAACTTTGTTGATGATGATACAACAGCAATGTTAATTAACGATCCTTTCAATCTCAAAGCAAATCAAAATGAAATAATCAAATATTTTAATTCTAGGTTCAATAAATTGCTTAATAAGATTCCCAACACTTCACAACCTAGTGAAGATGTACAAATATAATGGCATATCTCTGCGCTTCCCTCTAATATTTTAATATTTGTAGATAGAGCTAATAAGGCCACTTTAGCTGGAACCATGAAAGAATCTTTGTCTATTGAAAAGGGAATTCTAGCCTTAGAGAAGAAAACCATTCTTGAAGAAAGGAAGTCAAAGAAAGTAACTTTTAAAGAGGAATCTAAAATTAAACTTTCTATACACCCTTATGATTTACAGGGATTATAGAAACACCTCAAAACAATGTCAAATGAGATGGTTGAGATCAAAAAATAAGTATAAAAATCTTCAAAAATATCTTTTAGACCTTTCAAGAAAGCTCAACCTTCATCATCTCAGCCACCTAATATTATGTCCAATGTTGAATCGGATCAATATGAAGATGAAGGATCAACCTTATTTGTGGAAGACTCAGACTCAGAAGAGTTGGTTGAAGCACATGGATTATGGGATTTCATTGCTACTACATGATAAAATGAAAAATAAGGAGAAGCCCTGCGAGTAGAAACTAGGAGAAAAATATCTATTGATCCATCATCTTCGAATAAAAAATAAATATCAACTGCTCCTATTAATAAATATAAATGTGCAATCAAAAAATCTCCTCCTAAATCTTTCGAATCCATTCCATCCTCATCAAATTTCCCTTCTTCATTTAAAGCTCTTGTTGTTTCTAATAAAGATATATAATATAACATTGTGGAAGATATGAATGAATTCAAGCTTAACATTTCAATGTATGAGGTGAAGAATCTTAAGAAACAACAAAAAATATTTCTTAAATAATTAAATGTTGTTCCTACATCTCCTTTGACAACTACAAAAGCCTCACTTGTTAAAGGAAACCCTCTAGATTCCTAAAATAAAATTGATGCTTCTGATGCAATTCTAATTAGAGACATGTCCAATTCCCACCCTCCTCCTTTTCTTTTAACCTTTGAGATTTTTAGTAAAAACGTTCGCAATTGTTTGGTAGACTCAGGTGCATCATCAAATATTATGCCATATTCAATTTGTCTCAAGCTAAACATAACACCTGAGAATTTTATTGTCCAAATTGTTCAATTATATAGAAGAAACGTTAAGGTGTTGGGAGAATTAAACATTGTTTTAGGAAGATTATCTTCAAATTCAAAGGTATGTCAGATTATTGATATTTTGATTAATTAATATTCCTGAATTTTATGGTATTAATTTAAGTAGAGAATGGTATGAGATATTACATGGTTATTTCACCACAGATTGGTCACATATATGGCTTCCTTACAATCAGAAAGCAAATCAGATTCGGGTGGATAGAGAAAAGCATGTGAAATACTCAATTACCAATCTAGATGAAGAAAATGAGCCAATAATTTTCACAAATAACATCCTTGGGAACTATTCTTCTGAATCTTTCTATGGATGTTTTGTGACTTGGACATCTCCTTTCTTAGCATATTTTGTTTCATCTCAAGTTGAAAATTATTCACATTTTTTTCCTAAATGTTTAATGTCTATATACAGTGTAATTAAGACAGGATTCTTCATTTTGGAAACTTTCTTTTGACGGTTCCAAATATAACAATGGTGCAGGGGCTGGATGCATATTGGTAAGTGATAATGGTGAAAATCTATGTTGGCATGTAGAGTAGAATTTAAATGTACTAATAACATAGCAGAATATGAAGCATTAATACAAGGATTGCATAAAGCTATAAGCCTTGATATTGAATACCTTCAAGTCTTTGGTGATTCAGAATGGTTATAAAACAAGTTGGAAACAATATTCATTGTGTTTCTAATCATCATAAACATTATGAGTACTTAATTTAAAATCTTACTTCACATTCCATTGCATTTAATATTTCTCCAATACCCGGGCTACAAATCCTCAATGCTGAACTTTTTGGCCATTGTTGCATCAACATTGATCCCACCTGAAGATTTTAGTATCAATAGATTTTTTATAGAGTTGATTTTTTTCCCTTCCATTCTTGATAATATGACCAATTGTCGAGTGTTTAATGGTGATGAAGATACCCTAGATTTCTTAACATCCGGAGAATCTTATTTTGGCCAAGTAATTGGTGAATCTAAACATATTTTAAAAAGTTAGCAACTACAAACTTCAAAGTCCAACATTAAGATTTGAATTCATTAACCGAGGATTTGATATCAACCCTCAAAATATTATCTTAGGTCTTAGGGTTTCATCAGAAGAAAGAAATTCATTTATTCACTTGTTGAAAAAATATAAAAACATATTTTCTTGGAATTATCAAGATCTTAAAACTTATGATATTTCTATTATCCAGCACATTATCCCAATGGTACTTGATGTCAAACCCATTCATCAAAATCTCAGAAAGATTCATGCAAATTTAGAAACTTGGATCAAGAGTGAGTTAAATAAGCTTTTAAAGGCTAAAATTATCTTTCCAGTAAGTCATTCCAAATGGGTTTCTAATATTGTACCAATTAGAAAAAGGAATGGTTATATTCACATTTGTAATGAGTTGAGGAATTTAAATAAGGCATGTCAAAAAGATAATTGTCCCCTCCCACCAATGGAGTAATTCCTACAATACATTGACAGTTCTAAATTAATGTTATTTCTAGATGGATTCCCAGGTTATAATCAAATCCTTATTCATCTAGAGGGTAGATTAAAGACCACATTTAGAACAAAATGGGGAACATATGCATATCAAAAAAGGACTTTTAGATTTATTAACACAGGAGCTACATTCTAGAGAGAAATTGACATCACTTTCAAGGGTTTAATTAATGAAACAGTTATTGTATATCTAGATGATATTACTATATTTTCCAAGAAGATAAGTAATCATTTTCATGACCTAAATCAAATATTTGAAAGACGAAAAAGGTATGGAATTTCTCTAAACACCAGGAAATCGTTTTTTGCTCTTAGTGATGGTAAACTCCATGGCTTTATTGTATCCAAAAATGGAATTTATATTGATTTAGAAAGAATTAATACAATTTCAAAAGTTCCTTTACAACATACCAAAAAACTAATGCAGTCTTTTCTTGGCCAAATTAATTTTGTCAAGAGATTTGTTCCTCGGTTTTCTCAAATCATCCTACCATTATAAACTATGATCAAGAAAAATTCACTTTTCAAATGGGGATACAAAGTAACAGAATCATTTAAAGTAATCAAAAAAGTTGTTATTAATGCTTTGTCTCTTTGAACTCCTAATTTTACTAATAAATTAATTTTATATACTTTTTCCTTTGAACTATCATATGCAGCAGTCTTAACACAACCAAATGAACAGAAAATAAAAGCGATTTCTTTCTTCAACTCAAATTTTTCATGGCGCTAAAATAAATTATTTTGAAGTAGAAAAGAAAGCCTTCGTAGTCTACAAAGAAATAAAATACTTCAGACACTTTCTCTTAAAAACCCATACTAAAGTCATTGTTCCTTTCACAACAGTTAGGAAATTACTTATTCAAAGGAATTAGAAGAAAAAGGGCTAAATGGGTTACTTCCCTACAAGAATATGACCTAGAAATCAAACCTTCTTAAATTGTTAGAGGTCAAGGTTTTAGTAGATTGATCACAGGAATGAATTATGCATCAGTTGATGAAGGTATAGGTAATATTGATCAAATGATAGAGGTACTTCTTATTGATATTGAATCTAAATATGTCGACTTAATATTTAATTTAAAAAATGGTTATGCTCCATTTGAACTTGATTTTAAAAGAAAAAGGTCATTAATATTGAAATCTAACCAATATCAACCCATCAATGATGTTTTATTTAGAAAAATTAACTATTTGTTTTATTAAGATGTTTAGAAAAAGATGAAGCAGAAAAGGTTTTACAGGAGCTTCATGATGGGCCAACTAGTGGGCACTATAGTGCAGATAGAATTACTCACAAAACCCTACATGTTGGATATTACTGGCCAACCATGTTCAAAGACACTCACATGTATGTGAGAAGATGAAAAATTTGTCAAACTTCTTCAAGAAGATAGAAGAAACCACATATGCCTTTGTAGCTAGTCAACATTGAACAACCCTTCAAACAATGGCGACTGGACATAATAAGCAAGATCATTCATGATTCTTTGCAAAAACATAAATATATTTTCACTGGAATAGACTACTTTACAAAATGGGTAGAGGCAATACCTATGAAGCTATCCAATTCTGGGAGAATTATTGAATTCGTTGATCAATTTATCATTACCAGGCTTGGTATCCCTCATGCTCTTATTTTTCAGAATGCTTCTTATTTTTCTGGAAATACAATGGCTAAATTTTCTCTAAAAAGAGGATTTAAACTTAAATATTCTGCAAATTACTACCATCAGAAGAGATCTTTACCATAATATACAAATAAGAATATTATGAGAATTATTAAATGAAGCATTGACAAAAATCAAAAGAATTGGCACAAGGCTTTAATATTTTCTTTATGGGTTGATATAATAACTGAGAAGACCTCAAAATGTACTTCACCTTTTCATATGGTTTATGGGAAAGAAGTTATATTCCCTCCTAATTTAGCACTTCCTTCATTAGCCCCAATACAATTTATTGAAGAAAATTTGTCTTCCGCAATATGATTGTGAATGTCTCAAATCCTTAAATTGGAAGAAGGAAATAAAACATAAAAAGTCCATGTGCACCATCAATAGTTGGTCAAAGTTTCACTTGACATAAATTCAGTCAAAGATAAAAAATTTGAATTTGGATACTTAGTTTTCAAATGGGATAAAGTACATGAGGATAAAAGAAAACTTACTAAATTTCAAAAAATATGGTTGGGTCCCTTTTAGATTGCTGAGAAGGTAGGTCCATCAACTTAAATCTTGCAATATTTACAAGGGAAAAGGGATATTTTTCCACTTAATGTACTTATTCTCAAAAAAAAAATTTCTTAAAAAGAACAAATGTTCTCTTGTAAAATATGCAAATAATATTATATGAAAAATAATGTTAAGTAATAAAATTTTGAAGTCTACATTGGAAGTTTTTCTCCATTATTAAGATGTTAACTTACTCAAGAAAGAATTTAGAAATGAAATTAGAAATTGAAATCTTGTATTGTGTCATTTAAAAAATGCGAAACGTGATTAACATATAATTGCAAAATCTCTTGGCTTGGAACTCTTAAAAAATCTTTTTGTTTTGAATAAGTTTTCATAAGTCATTTTTACAAAGGAGAAAATATTATGAAGATTTAACATCTTTTACTTAAATGGTCATCCAAACCTCTTAAGGAGTAAATGAAACCTCCCCATCCATTAATTTTAATTTTTTTAAAGTGTAATTAAAAAATATAAAAACTTAAAAGGTAAGAGGTCTCATCACGAGCCTACCCACCATGATCATAGGAAACTAATAATATTCACATTATCGCTATCAGAAACCAAACGAAGATGATGCCTTATGGTTACAAAAATATAAGACAATAGGTCTCATCGTGAGTCGTCTTGTTCAATTTTATTACAAACTTATGAGTCGTATTTCATCATCTCGCCACCAAACTAGGATAATGGCTTTTGAGTAAAATAAGAATATTATATATATATATATATATATATATATATATTATATATATATATTATAATAATATATATATATTATATATATATTACTCTAAGAATCATATTTATGAAGTTGATGTGATACTAGTTCATCTTTGGTTAAATGGTAACCCTGTCGAGGCTATGAACGCTTACTGGAAGTAGTGGCTCTACCAGTGACAAATAATTTTATTCTATACATTAAGCTTCATATACTTTTTACTTTATTTTTTCAACATACTAGTCACTAATTTACAAAATAAATATTTTCAACTATAACAAGCTCTGAGAAGTTTTATAATGAAAAAAGTTTTTCACTGCAAAATTATCTTTATCAATCTAAATTTCAATCATTTTTAAACATTCTAATATTTTTATAAGTTAAGATATTATTATATTAGAGATATTAATTGTTTCATCGAGTGAGTCACTAATTTGTGTAGTACTCAACAACCCCCACCTATCCTTAGACTTATAACAATAAATAATGGTGACCCTTATAAAACACTTGATTTTTTAACAAAATAGGACAAGTTTCATATTTTTACCTTTTAATTAATAAAACAAAAAATTCTTTCAAAATCATATATAAAGGAAAGTAAATTTTTCTTTAGGCTTAAGAGCTTTTTCATAGTTTCTTAGAAAATAATATGCAAGTCTAAAAAATTCCAATAACTGTGTTTCCATTATAAAACCTTTGAAAATCATTTTCAAAGTGTTAAAAGGCCTTTTACACAAATAAATGGAAATATTATAAAAACTGGCCCCACTAAAAACCACACGTGAAGTGCTAATCGACTTATCAACATTGGGGATTTCAAATTAAGTACCATAAGTGATTTTCTGATAGTGATATCATTCTTTCAAGTATCATCAACCGATATCACATTCTGTTAAGTGTTGATTATCGATATTGCGCTATGTCAAGTCCTGACACTCTGATATTGGGCATCCCACACCCTAATTTTCAAACAATCCAATCATTTGTGATATCAAAGTTCGCATGCCACAAGGTTCTATTCATATCACCTGATACCGAAACACCGATAAAGTTTTATCGAAAAACGATTTTCTGATATAGTGATAGATGTCAAAGCCACGTGAATGAATGTTCGAAAATTAAATGTCCACCCTATGTGATTTATGGTTTCGAGGCTTTAAATGATTTGCCATGATTTTGATATAATGTACAAGGATTTGTTCATTAAAACTCACATTCAATTGAAAATAATCTTTGCATTCATGTCTTCTTACAGTTCATCCTTGTTTTTCTTTTAACAGGTAAATTATGACAAACAATAGTTAAAGTAAATGTCAAGGATTATCAGGGCAAAGAAGAAGTCTCTAATTCAATCACCGATAGTTTGACCTCCTGAAGAAGTTGCCAAGATGTCACCTTTATTTATGGGTAATACATGCCCATGAGATGTAGCATCCTCCTCTTGGGAGGTCATATAGAAGCTATTTGACGATGAAAACCCAAGGGTGATTGAGAGGAGAAGTGCCTCTACAAATGCTCCTTCTCCAAATGTTAGTGCTATCTAGAATGATGTGGACAATTCATTTTTGCATATAATTGTTACCTGTCTCATAATATTTCCCGACAAATATATGGTGAGATGGGTCATCAACCATCAACATATTACGTACATAGTTTTTATAACTCTGAAGAAGACAATCATAAGATAATTTAAGGCTAAGGAATTAGGGAAAATATATCATTTTCCACTACCACAAAAAATGTATGATACTTAATTTGTTCAAAAGTTTATGCATGAGAATCAGAACTGAGCACATCTTATAAAAGAATGGAGAAGCAACCCGACAAAACACAAGTGTGAGGTGTTGGTGCACTAAGATGTCTTTTTACAGGCAATCTTAATTCCTACATTAATTGTCAACCTAGGGCAAGTCTTTTTATTTCAAGAGTGTCAGCACTATATATGCAGTGAATTCAGAGGTTAATTAATAATAAATCGTTTCAATTTCTAATGACTATCTTCCCAAACTCAATCCAAACAACTCTAAAAGAAGTAACTCTAAAAGAAATTCACAACATACTTTGTAATTCTACTTAACCTATCATGAAAGAAAATAACTATGAGTACACCTTATAAAGAATAACGCTTGAAAGTCTTAAATAGAATTGAAGCTAACTCGCTCACTCATGAAAGAGAACTATAACCATTGAAAACAATGATAATTGAACAACAAATCCTCATTGAACAACAAATCTGAATTGAACAGAAAATCTGAATTGAACAACAAATATGAATTGAACAACAAATCCTAATTGAACAGCAAACGATACTAGAATAACAAACAATATCTCTATAAAAAATGATTGTATAAGCATAAAGCAATAAATTTTATCTCTAAAATCTATGATAACATGAAATGAACAATGATCTTAGCTGGAACTAGAATAACCAATTCAATCAAAAGCATTACTCATATATACCATACGAATTAATCTATATCTCAAATGAACAATAAAAGAAAATTGAATCAACAATCCTTACGATAATAAAAAGTAATATTGACTTATCATTAACAAGCAATACAGGATAAAATAGAAAATATTATGACGCAGGTGAAGGAGTATATCTTCTCTTGACTGGGCCCAGAGTCTCCACAAATCTCCGCTAAGAGATACTCAGAATATAAGTATATGTTAAACGGACTCTTTGTTCACTAAAATAAGTAACCAAATTACAACATCCAAGATAATAGTATTATATGTCCAAAATAATAATTACAAACTGTGAAATTTTGAACTCCATGTAGTTTTCCCTTTTGGCCTTATATATTACATTTAGAAAGTAAACAGATAAAAGTGAATCCTCAAGATTAGGGGATCCTAAGCATTTTGCTATACTTGATCCGATTTTTTCATAAAATAGTCATTGATTTGCCCAGTCTTTCATTGTCTTGCCTTGCCTCTCGCGCCGCCTATTTCCCTTATGAGATGTTGTTGTTCTGTCAATTGAGAAGCTATCGACCAATTGGCGTCTTTTGCACATAAAGATAGTCCAAATCAGTTTCTCCTGCTTAGATTCATCTAATTTGTTGTTGATTACTTTTACCCATCTTTAGCTATTATTTCCTCTACTTTTATTCATAAACAAAGATAATCATATGAGGGTGAGGGCTAAATAAAGCTATTATCAAGGAGAAAACATACCTTTTTCTTGACCCAACATACTCCCTAGCTTACCTTGTTGCATGAGCTCATGCAATTAAATGGTTTAAGTGTAGCTGAGTTAGGGAATATGTAGGATATACCTCCTCCCTATAAATTGTAAAGCTAATTTCTTCTTAACTATAGCAAAATCCTAGTTAACTTCTTGATCCTTCAAGTTATAGTCATTATGATACTTATTTGGAGGATATCATATGATTCAAGTTCTATACTGACATCATATCCATTCAAGCCCCATAATTAAGACCATGTTACGGTACTGATGGAAAAGAGAGGAGGCCACTTTGAACTTCTGGTATCCAAATGGTTATCAGTATCTAACAGTAGTGCTGGAAACTTAGAACCTTTGTTTTGCTACAGACAAGGATTCCTCCTTAATCTCTTGGAAATACTCCTTTCCATCTTGTATAATATTAGTATGAAATGGGCCCAATTGTCCCACAACACCATCTCGCTTCATAAATTGGTTGTGCCTAACATAGAGATGCAGGGGTTTTGTAGGTTCCCCTCTAACCCATAGGTCGATTCAATATTCACGCTTTCTAAAAGTACTATGAGCCTTGTCCCACTTGAGATGGTTAGTAGCAAAAGAGAGAAATGCCTAGAATTGGACATCCCCTATAAAGGGTCAGGGTTGTTGTCTTTGTCATCTTCCAAAAAGAAATTGTGCATATAAAGTTCACACAGGAGGTGATGTTCCTACTCATTCTATTCTCTAAAGAACTTGACAAAGCTTAGGGTAGTTTTCATTTCCACAAACTTCCTAGCCTTAATAATTTTTATTTTCAACAGGAGGTACCTTTCGAGGAGGAATAATGCATAATATGTAGCAGGGTCTCTGCATGATAGGGTGTCAAAATAAAGAGAGCAAACACTCTCCAACTACTCCTTAGCCTTTTGTAATTTGTCCTGTGCTCCCTAAACCTTTTTCCATTTAGCATTGTACTAAGTGAAGGTCTTATCCTCAGTCACTATGAGTGCCTCAAACTTTGTCCTTAATTCTTGATGTATACATAGGGGAACTACCTCCTCCTTATGCTGCATTAATTCCTACTGAAGCTTTAGTATTTCATTCTATAGTCTCGTAATAAATGCCTCCCTTAATAAGGGAATGTAAGTAGGTGTCTTCTCTATTTGGGTCATTATCTTGTGTTTCCATAGGCTCAGTTTGGACAAAAGCCTCTGTTTCTTCTTGATTTATGCAACAATCAATTCGGATGCTTTCTTCAGCATCAGTCTTAAAGGAAACATTCATAGTAGGGTAGTCCATTTGGCTTTCCTATGAACAAACATAGGGGTCTTCAGTATCCATTCTAGTGTCCTCTATAACATATGGCTCTATCTAAGTTTCCTTTGAATAGACCAAAAGAATCTTATTTTGGGTTTTAACATCCTTTCCTGAACAATGTTCTACCTGTGTTCCTGTGGTCTCCATTCCCACTTTCAATTTTCTAGCTCTGATTGCCTCTTTTAACCATTGCCTTAGCTGTCCAATTATTCACTTCTATTTTCTATATTTTAAATAATTTTCTCAGCATGTTCTTGTAGGACTTCTTTATTATGGGATTTCCAACTGGCAGTGGTGCAACTACATTTTGCTCAGTCTCATGCTCAAGTGGTATTGTCTTAGCATTAGGGAGGGTTCCAACTGGAACTGTATCTCCCGATGGAGATTCACCTCCTAGTTCTTCTTCCTCACGAATTTTTCTCTCAGGAGACCCCAATTGAATGGTGCCTCCTGAGTAGTTATCCTTCTCCATATTTTGTTCTGGGTAGGCCTCATCCTCAGGGGACCTAGAAATAATAGTATTTACTGCTTGATTTTCATCTCCTAGGGTTTCATCTATAGGATTTTCTTCAACTGTGGGATCCACTGGACTGGTATATGTTGCCTAAATTTCTTCTCTAATAGCTTCTTCTTCATGCACCTTAGCTTCAAGAGGTTTTTCCATAGAAGGGACTGGTCCCCTCTATTCTTCTAGGAAATCATTAAATAATAGGGTTTGATCAGAACCAGAGCTATCAACAGAGGCAAACTAGTTGGGGGTAAAATTTTGTCCTTCAACATTCTCAGATTGTTCTCTTCCCTAGCCAAACATCCCCATTTTTTCCAATACCCTGGCCAACTCTTCATCATAGTCTTGCAAAGGGGTATTCTGTGAACTTGGAGGTGGTGTGAGCGATGGTCTAACCTCATTTGTTTGAATTGGGGTATGTCATTGGGACTTCACCAGAACAGAGCACTTGTGTTTTACTAGGTTCAAAGGCATAGAGGAATTTATCCTCTTATGTGTCCTTCTCAGACCTCGGGTCCTAGACCCTTGCTGTTGTGTCACTGGGTTTTCTAAAGGTGGGGCCATAGTAGGATTTACAATATTGTCCCAGGTTTGTTGTTGTTGGGCCAATCCATGCATAATAATCAATTTTATCAGTCCATGATGATTGATGATGGTGTGTGGGTCCTTAGCTTTCCCAACTCATTGAGTAACATCATGCAATATGGAATTCAAATAAAATGAAAAATTAATTGATTTTTTTTGTTTTAGATTGGCTAATAAATTCAGTTGGTAGGGCTTTATCACATCCTGGCAAACATCGCATGTGACGTACCACTACACAATGACTGCCAATTCCTGCCATGGTTTTCTTAATGCCAAAGGGTGAATTCCTTTCCCTGTTCCCGCTAATTGCTCACCTGGGTCCTCGAACACTATGACCGCATTGTGTAGAAGGGCGTTCTTGTCTGTCCACATTGCTCCCTCAGCCGGAAGTCCAGTGACTTCGGCTATGACCACTTCAGAGACCTTTATGTCCCTACCTCCTACTGTGGTGCTTCCATCCTGCAAATTATAAAAGAATTCAAGTGTCATTTCTTCGTGAAATCCATGTAATTTATTCAAATATTGCAGCGAGCTAGTGCACTTGAGAATTGTATGAGATTGGTCTAATACGATGAGTATTGTGGGTTCATTTCAAACAGCTCTACCTCCCATGGTTTTTGTGTTCCTATGATTGGTTCACCTGCATGGACTTCTCTCGCACTTTCGCAATTTAGAACAACAACAAAGATCATTAAAGCAACTAACAGGAAAATGATGTTGATTTGGGAATTAACAACATATATAGTCAAGTCATTTGTCTCACCAACCATATTTAATAGAGGCTCATAATCAATTTGCATGCCATTCATAATGGTCATTGTCATTTCTCCAACTAGAAATACCTTGATAATTATTACGCATACCCAATCATCATGCAATCATTTACACTAAAATCAGTTTAGTAATGATTATTCAAGTATCCATAATTGTCATACACATTGTTCATATGCATACCATCCCCCATCCAATGGGAAAAGGGTGTCCCCGTTTGCCAAGCATGTGAAAAGAAGCACATGAATTCATAATTCATAAACGTAGGCAACCAATCTAGAAGACTGGCACAATTTATGAGAAGGCAATTAAAGAAATACACATACCAGAAGTAAAAATGGAAAAAAAATAAAATAGGTATTTAAATCATTATGTGAATAAAATTTCATCTTAACTGGTATTAGTAATAAATGCATAATTGGTGGTAAGTAGTAACAACTGTCATAAAGTGATTGGACAAATATAATATAATGAATATCTAACATAAGTTACCATGCACGTTGGCTTGTAAGAGTGTTGTTCAAATGGGAAATTTTTTTAGAAATGAATTTGTACGTGGCAATAGAATAGAAAGCACTCCGTAGTGTAAGATAATACTCCAATACTGCAAGAAGAGCCACTACTACCAACAGGCATTCATAGCCTCGACATGGTTTCTTTTTAAACCCACAAATGAGCCAGAGTCCTCCTTTTAGTATGTAGATGATTCTTCTTTTCCTACCATAAAGAGACCACTATGCTGGCATGCTGACCAGATGATGATAGTGCCATTCGCCAAGATATAACAAAGTGATCTGGTCGGCTGATAATGATACCCCTTGTCCTTCCGATAGTTTTAATCATCAAGAAGGCCATTACCTTGGTTTGGTGGCCAAAAATGGAATGTCACCTGTTACATTGTTATGATCATGGTATGCTGGCTCAAGATCAGACCCCCTATCCTCTTTAAGACAATGTTCATTGCATTTTCATATATCTATATTTTCATTTTTTATCTTTTGATGCTTTCATAAAAAGAGGGAGGCTCATTTGCTCCTTAAGAGTCAGGAATGGTGTAATAAGTAAAACGATGCCAAGGAAAGTTGATACTTTTACCGCCATCTCATCATATCAAAGGAATTTCTCCATTTGAAAGTGTGGTAAATAAGCCAGCATTGTTTGAAAACAATGAACCATTTTATGATATGTCTAAAGAAAAATGTTTAACCAGTCATTATAGAGATGCAGCATATCAAATTTTGAATAAAGATAACCATCAAGATGCTTCATAGATCATAATGGTATTAACATTACTATTTTCTTTATGTTATGCACAAATCCACTTAGATGGTGTTTATCAAAAACACAAAAGAAAAAATAGAAGATGGAATAATGATCAGAAATGAATCAATAAAAGAAATCACATTTTGTCCTATAATAACCAAAAAAGTGTTGTTCAATTGATTGAACAACAATCATCCAATCATTTGAACAACAAAATCTAAAAGAAAACAAAACTATTGTTCAATTGATTGAACAACAATCATTCAATCAATTGAACAACAATCATTGAATCGTTTGAACAACAAATATCAATAAGAAAAATACAAAACTGTTGTTCGATTGATTGAACAAAAAACGTTCAATTGTATGAACAACAAAAATTGAAAATAAAAACTCAAAAGTGTTGTTCAATCGATTGAACAACAATCGCTCAATCGTTTGAACAGCGAAAATTAAAAAAAAAAAATTAATAAGTTTTGTTCAACTGATTGAAAAGCAAGCATTCAATTGTTTGAACAACAAATATCAACAAAATAAATGCAAAAGTGATGTTGAATCAATTGAACATCAATTTTTCAATCGCTTAAATAAAAAATATCAACAAAGAAAAATGAGAAAATGTTGTTCAATCGATTGAACAAAAATCATTCAATCGTTTGAACAATGAAAATTGAAATATAAAAAGTGAAAATGTGATGTTCAATCGCTTGCACAATAATCGTTCAATCTATTGAACAATGAAAATTGAAAAATAAAAAGCGCAAAAGTGTTGTTCAATAGATTGAACAACAATCGTTCAATCATTGGAACAACTAATATAACAAAAACGCATAAGTGTTGTTCAATCGATTGCAGAAAAATCATTCAATCGTTTGAAGAGAAAAATCAAAAACACAAAAATGATGTTCAATTAATTGGACAACAATTTTTCAATCGAGTGAACAACAATGCAAACATAAATGTACATGTTGCTCAATTGATTGAATAACACTTACCAAGCACCTAAAACACGAAAAATCCTCATATTTACATGGTGATACCTGACTAAATTACAATCAATCAAAAAAATATATACATTATTTACAATTTAAAGAAAATCTTAGTTTTTTGAAATAAAATTTGCAGAGTCATCAATCTCTGCAGCTAAGATTTGCATGGAGGGGTCCTCGCATACCTGCTAGTAGAAAGACTCCTTGGTGAGTGGTTTTTGTTAGAGACGCATCTGATGCCCATTCACCTTAAAATAATGGCCAGAACCATCAATGGTAGTCAAAGTAAGAGTGCCATTGTTATGTACTTCTTGAATCTCATAAGGGTCGAGCCGTCTTGTTTGCAACTTGCCTAGAAAATCCTAGAATCTGGAGTCGTGAAGGAGTGCCCAATCCCCTTATTGAAATGTCTTTTCTTTTTTATAAGGCTTTCATGCCACTTTTCCCTTCGCTACTAAACAATTGCAGTCCGTTGCAATGCTAGCAGTTGAGCTTCATCTAGTTCGTTGATTTGTTGAAGTTGCTTGGTTTGGGCTTTCATTAAATCCAACCCCACTTCCCAAGCCATTCTTAAAGTATTTATTTCGAATTCATTCGGAAAAATAGCTTCCTTGTCGAACACAAGTTGATACGAAGAGTATCCTATAGTATTCCTCTAACTCTTGCAATAGGTCGACAAAGCCTATGGCAGTGTAGCAGCCTAGTCTCGCCGATGTGTTGAGACTATTTTGGTCAAAATCACTTCAATGACCTTATTGGTGCTTTGGACCTGCCCATTTTTTTGCAGGTGATATGAGGAAGTGATCTTGTGTGTCATGTGATGGTTTCTAAGAGTGATCGTAATCTTGTGTCCTACCGAATTTCCCTCCCCAATATGTTATCACTTGCCATCGTAAACCATACTACATGAATGGCCGAAAGAGGAAGTTAATCACGACTTCCTTTGTAGCTCTTGGTAAATCTACTGTTTCCACCCATTTTTTCACATAATCTATGGCAACTAGTATGTAGGATTTCTGATTCGATGGAAGATGGAATGGGCCAAAAAATTCCAATGCCCATCGTTCAAAGGGTTCTATGACTAGTTGTGGTTGCAACGTCATTTCATTAGATTGACTGGGTCGACCCATCATTTGGCAGTTATCATAAGCTTGGGCATATTTGTTAGCATCTTTAAAAATAGTGGGTCAATAATAGCCCATCTATATAGTACCTTATGCCCTATCCTTCAATCTATGAAATGTCCTCCATAGGGCTCATCATGGTAATATTTTAGGATGTCATAAATATCAACCTTGTGAATGCATCTACGTATACACATATCAGACTCTGTGTGAAAAATATATCAACCAATCCAAGAGAACCGGGCACTACATTGAATGATCTATTTCCTCTCCCTTGCTATCAAATGCCTGGGAAGCTTCCATATTGCCAGATAATTTGCCACATCTATGTACCATGGCATCTTGACTATCACGAAAAACAAATTTTCATCTAGGAATTGGTCATCTATTGCGAGTGCATCATTTACCTTTAGGATTCGAGACAAAAAATCAGCAACTGGATTTTCCTACCCCAGATGATCCTTGATAGTAATGTCAAATTCCTGCAAAAGAAATAGCCAACAAGTCACTCAACCTTTCGTGATAGGTTTTTTAGCTAAATACTGAATGGTACAGTGATCAATATATAGAAAAACTTGGTAACTAGTTATGTAATGTCTGAATTAGTTTATTGAATAAATAACAGCTAAGAATTATTTTTCCGTAACTATATAATTATGTTCTATAGGAGTAAGATTTTTGCTAATATAATACATAGCATAAGGCTTCCTATCCTCTTCCTCACTGAGGACAACACTTATATCTGTATATGATGTGTTCGTGGATATGTGAAAAGGCAGGTCCTAGTTTCGTCCACATAATACTGGTGTCGTCGACACTAGCTTCTTTAAACCTATAAAATTTGTGTCACATTTGTCAAACCACTTGAAAGCAACATTTCTAGTTAAAGCATATAAGGGCACAACAATTTGTGAAAATTTTTTAATAGCCCTGTGATAATTGCCTTCATATCCGAGGAAACTACATACCTATGTTTGAGTATAGGGGGAAGGTTGTAAACGAATTACATGTACCTTTCCTGGATCTAGCTGTATCCCTACTGCAGAAATATAATGTCCCAAGATTACACCTTCGGTCATCATCATATGACACTTGACATTGCTTAAACATAACCCTATAGAAATGCATTGTTCTAAAACCTTTTCTAAAGTCATCCCCATATGGAGTAAAGTCATCCATATATACCTCAAGTCCTTCATTTATCAGGTCGAAAAAAATGTTGAGTATAGCTCTTTGAAACGTGGTTGGGGCATTGCACAAGCCAAATGGTAATAATCTATAAGTGAATGTACCCCAGGGATAGGTGAAGGTTATTTTGTCTTGGTATTCATGGGCAATCTGAAGCTAAGTGTACCCACTCAAGCAGTCTAGGAAGGAATGGAACTACTTCCTTGCCAAGGTGTCAAGGACATGATCGATAAATGGGAGAGGGAAGTGATCATTCTCTGTTCCCTTGTCCAATTCCTAGTAATCTACACAGATACACCACTTCCCATTTTTCTTGGGGATGACCACGAATGGAGAAACCCATTTTCTAACTGAAATAGGACAAATGAAATTCACATCCAGCAGCTTCTATAATTCTTCTTTCACAATATGCTTAAGGTGCAGATTCAATCTCTGTTGAGGTTTCCAGATAGGTCGAGCATCATTTTGAGTATAGATGTGATGTGTACACATCTACTGATATATCCCCTTCATATTGCGATAATCCTCGGCAAAATCCCCTTTATGTTTTGTAGGACTTGAATGAGCTTTTGCTACTGATCACTGTTCAAGATATCATTAATGTTCAAAACTTTGACTAGTTCAATTTCCACCAGCTTGTTGTTATGAACAATAGCTGTCAAGATGTGCTGATCATCGGTATCCTTCAAGGGATCTTCCAAGGCTTCATTATCAAGAATTGATTTCAAAATTTGGCACTTTACATTGCTCACATTAGCTGGCTAATTGATGAAATTGTTGAGAACGTCATCTTCAGTTTGATCTTTGAATTCTAGTGCCTTTGCTGCGATGAGTGGTGAACGGATGCTTTCTTCCAGGTATGCTGGTGGTTTTTTACATCTTTTTACAATGGGCAAACTTGGTCTGGTAGGGGGGATATAAAACAATATTTTTTATGTCATCCCCCTTTGCAATAGTCATGCCTCCCTCCCGATAGTCTATATATGCACCAGTTGTCACCAACCAAGGTTGGCCCAGTATCAAAGGGTGCTAACAAGAAAATCTACTAGATATTCCCATGAATAAACAAAAACCCTAATCTCTTTTAGAGTTCCTTCTAGCCTTACCACCAAACAATGAAAAAGTTCTAGTAAGGTGGTGGTTGGTTCCAAGGCTATAATACCAAGTGCTTGATAGGTTTCTGCTATTAAAATGTTCATGGCTGCACCCAGATAAACTAGTGTATTGGGAAAAGAGTGACCATATATTTAAATTGTCACTATGGGATTCTTAGGATCTTCATACTTTACCGAAGTTTCTCTTCCCAAGAGTAAATCAGATAAAGTTCCTTCAACATGAATGGTGGGTGAAGTTTTTTCTTTCTTGACAGGCTTCTTTACACATAACTCTTTAACTATTTCAGCATAGACGAGGATGTATTGGATGGCTTGGATGAGCAGAATATTTATAAAAAAAAAATTAGTTCCCCTATGAGATCAAAATTTTTGTAGACAATCGACTTAGGTATCATTAACCTTTCGTGGAACACGGGAGAAGTGACTATGAGTTCCTCAGGATCTTTATGTTGATTTGTCTCTTCCCCTTTTTTCATTTCAGTATCAATTATAGGTGATGGTATATGTATAGATGGTGTTTCGATCTCAATTGATGGTTGGTCCCTATTTTCCTCAAGGGTGATGATATGTCCTAACCCCAATATAAGTTCACTATATTCTCTTTTCTCAATCTCATAGCCTGAGATTTCTACAATTTGCACCAACTGGACCAGTATGTTATTGGGATTCAGATTCAGTTGGGCTGGCAGCTGAGGCTGCAGAAGATGCTACAGAATTTGTTGTAATTATTAAGGAGCTAACAATGCGGGTTGAGGCTGAGGACCTATCCCCATAGGAGTGTTGGATATTCCCAAAGGTCACTGCCAATTTGTAGATTAATTCAGATTTTGAGAAGTGATGGCAGGCCACTGGGATTGTGGTTACATAGCTAATGTTAGCTATGCCAACAGGAGGAACTAACCCAATTGCAAGCCCCAATTCGACCTGCTTTCATTTGGAATGGCTAGTTCCAATGGGTTTTAAGGGACCCCGTAAACTGTTAGATGCGTTGATAGATTGCTTCCGGGAGGGAGACTTCGATTAAATCAACAAAATATAGCAACTAACCTCTATGTATTAAATCCTATTTATACTACTTCTAGCTACTCTAACCTAGTCCTAGCTATCCTAATATATCCTGTAGAAGTATAATGTTGAGGTTTAAACATCATACATATCTTTGGCAGGAGCATGATAAAGAAGATTAAACATGATGTATAGATTAGAGTCTAAATTAATCAATCACTGAATTCATAGCTGGACAAGACTGTATTAAAGCTAAATTGCAATCCAATCACTCATATAAGAATCCATATTCTTCAGTATAGAATTAAAACTTGCAACTAATGTTTAACTTAGTTTCAAATCAGAAACCATTCACAAGTTAGCCATGAAACTAAATCACATTCAACATAACAAGACTAATAGTGAATTGTAAGTCATCAATATGCATAAATAGAAATCACATTTACAATGATGCCAGTAACAACACTCTTATCCAAAAAAATATAATGAGTCTAAAACTATGGCTCCTCCTTGAACCAAATAGTCCCCTTTATTCACAATAAATCAAAATTGTTCTTCTCCAAGCCAAAAAGCCCTTCTCCTTTCTTCGGAGGTAATATTTATGCGGCCTTGAACAACCCTCAGCCCTACATGACCTTTCAGTTTCCTCTTGTCATTACATGGATCAGTATGTACAGATGCGAAAGGTTGGTGAAACTACCAATAGGATGAGGTCACCCTTGGTGGAGCGTTCTCTTTCCTGGGGAAATGGATGGATCTCCTTCAAACGTGGGAGGACTGTGTATCATTTCTCAGCACCTGTGAGGAGTGGCTATCATTCTCTATCTTTTCATTGAAATAAATTGAAGATCCTTCCATCATCCCCACATCTGGTGTGCTTTGTAATGTATCTTGTGAGGATGACCTTTTGGTGGATTATCATTGTCGTGAGCACTTCCACTGAACTACAGGAGTGCCTTCATTATGCACTATGGTGGTCCATCCTCCCTTTAGCAAAGTGTGTTTTGCAATACTGACACTAGTGGTGCAGAGGTGTCATCCTAACATACGGTGCCTTCATTTGTGACCAGATCCACTCAAACTAACCTGTAGAGATAATTCATATTAGCTGTGATTAGAAAATATGATAGAAACACTCAAGAACAACTCTCTCCATCATCGAAACTTCAAAAATGACAATGCGCTGCGAAATCAAAAGGAGCTTTCGTGAAAGAAAATGGCCCCTGGTTTAGCCAAAAATCATGCCGTCAATGAGTTGCAATGGCACATCGTGCTAGCACATTACACGCAACATCACCCATATCAGATTTCCTTTGAAAAATCCACACCCTCAATATCTTTCGAAAACAAAGAAATACACAGGAAACCCTGAGTCCAGCCATTAAGCTAGACTAGAAATATTATATGCCCATATTCACAATTGTCAATGGGTCCGATGGACAGAGGCACGCTATATATATAAGCTTTGGCACAAGGCTGATAGCGATGTACGATATAGCCCCAGATCTGAAACATATATGAAATATAATTGATAATATTGTTAAGTGCGGTAGATCGCAATGCATATGCGCATAAGACCCGGGATCCCACCGATATGTGATATGTGATGGGGCTGTCAACCCGAAACACATATATGTTAAGGCTCATAAATCCCTTTGGGTCTACAATGTTACCCTTCCCTTTAGAAAACCTCAACTTCAATGTTTTACCGAAAACACAAGGATATAACCGAAAAACCTATGTATCTGGAAATAACGCTAGACTTGAAAATTAGTGCGCCCAGTTTTATAATCGTTGGTGGGTTTGGGTGGTTATGGCACACCATATACATAGATTCCAGACCCCGTAGATAGCGATGAGTGATGGGTCCCAGATCTGAAACATAATATACCTCTGTTAATATGGCCGTTGGGTCCAGAATATTTATGCACCCTTTATGTATAGCTTTAGGGCTTAGCCAATTAGAAATTTGCGATGTGATGGAGGACTTACCTGCATCACTCTCATTCATTCATGATAAACCGGCCTTTGCCCTTTGATCAAGGTGAAGTGCGATGAGCAAAAAGGTGATTCATGTATGCTTTGCGAAGCACTTCAGCTATAAAGAGTTATAAAGGCAAATGAGGTGCAATAGAGGGTTTTGTGTGTTAAGTGCACAAATGGCCATAGTAAGGGTATTAGTGATTATATATGTGGGCCTATTTTTCCAGATACACTTATCAGGATTGACAAAGGTCTGATGAGGGAACGAGAGTGTAGGTTATAAATAAATCATGCTGCAGAGATATTTTCAAGGGGAGGTTTTAACCATTAAGAATTGAAGGGTTAACCTGGCATAGAGTTAGAGTTTCTGAGATGAAAGTATATCATTCGGAGAAGTGAAGATCTAGCTTCAAGGGGACCCATTTAAAATTTGCTATCAGAGCATGTTTTAATAGGGTGATAGTTGTGTCAACAACAAATGGCGAACTGTTGGGCGAACCAGTTATCTCTGTTTCCAAATAACCTTCAGATCAACAAAACATCAGGATGTTAAGATAAACATGAAATAAAAACTATACAGATGAACAAGCATGTGTTCCATTTAAACATTAAATGCTTCAAGAGGGATAGAGACAAATAGCTTCTACTTACTGAAATGATTTTGACAGGCATTATCCAATGGTAGTATTATGTGGTCTATGGAACTTCCTTTACCTGTTTCCCACTTTCAAAATGATTTTAGGGCAGTCACTGGTCTGTCCATACCGATTTAGGTGTGTACCTCAACAATTTATTACTCACCAAGCTTGATGTATACATGTTTATCTTGCACTTTATATGATAATTTCAGTGCTATATTTTCATTGATTGAATGGGGTGAAATCATGGATCAGGCCATATTTTTAAACTACTTAAGCAAGGTTGGGCTTGTTGTGTTAACTTCTACACTGAGCCCAGCAATAGTCCTTACTCTAACCGGCTTCCCAAACAACCTGTCCTTCTAGATTGGCACAAGGACTTGACATTTCGTTTCTTTTTAGATAAGTCCTTCTAGTTTCAGGCGCGACAACTAGAGCACAATTAGATTTGCCATAGGGTATGAGACAGTGAGCTTAGCCCATGAAAGGAGGTTTGCTTGTGAGTAAGAGGTATTAGACCATTTTGTGTGGTGGATGGGACCAATGGAGAATGACTGTAAATCTTACAAGCAAGTATAGGCTAGGTCTGAGTGGGATTTATTTAAATGCAGTGTTCCTCAATACCAGTCCAGCTGTATTTACACATTTTTTCTTTTATAAATATGCCCCTACATGCTCCAGTTATCCAAGCTATCAATAGATCTCACACATTTCCCAACAGATGCCAATGAGGGGTTTCAATTTGAATTCCACTATTGATTCTCAAGTGCTCATGGGCTGATAGAAAGTTTGTTTGATTTGCAGGGAAATGATGGATTCAGGAACAACAGAATCACCAACAAGTTAATGAGGAAGGGAAAGTTCGAGAGTAGTGAATGAGGGAAAATCGAAAAGGTAGAACGAGACTGGAGGACTACAATCAGCTGGATGAAAAGGAGTGTAATTCAAAACAGCAGGAAAATAGACATGGTAGAAAACCAAAGAAAGGACAAAAATACAACTAAACTAACAATAAACTAAAATGAACTCTAACCTACTCAGGAGGTAACCACCACTACGATGGTTACTGGAAGTATCTCTTTAGATTCTAGCCATTAACAGGGAATTTTTTAGTTTCTTCTGTAAGGTTTTCAATCTGTAAGTTCCATGACCAATTTTTTCCATAACTTGGAATGGGCTCAGCCATGAGTGTTGTAAATTTGTGTGCTTACCTGTTGGCTCACTCATGAGAGATTAAATAAATTTCTCAATGAAAGATGTCACCTCATCTTCACTTCCCTTTATAAGTTTGTCATGCTCCTTTTTGTTAATGGCTGCGTTTCTAAGTGTTCCCTCACAATGCAGGAACTCAAGGATTTGATTACCAGCTCCGAACACCTGGCAATTTGGGATGTTATTAGTTACAGATGATCTGAAAATCAATTCAACATAAAATTTATTCTTGTTTAATATAAGATTAAGAAAAAGTTTCGCAGCCATAGCAGCCATCAGATTGGCATCATGGTTATAATTTCGAGGTATGTATATGACATTGAAAGAATCGAAATTGTCAATTAAACTCCATAGCTCATGTTGGTACCTCACCAGGTGTGGTGGATAGCAATGTACCTTTTTCTTTATCTGGTCCACCATTATCTATGGGTCATCAAAAACTCTGAGTTTTTTTACATTCCTTTCAATGGCTCTTCTCAGGCCTTTCAACAAGCCTTCGTGTTCTATTGTGTTACTGGTGCATGTGCATTCCAACTGACTGGCCATCAGACGTTGGTTCCCTAGTGGGTCAATGAAAATTCTCCCAATGCCTGCACTTTTAAGATAGCTGGAGTCATCAAAGTGGAGTGTCCCAAAAATAAACTCTAATCTTACACTAAAATAACTACTTCCTATGCAATTAGTCCTATCATCTACTATAATACAAGGGAATTCATCAATTGGATTGTTGGGGTGTTCAATTCCTTCTTCCAACTATGTGTTTTTCAAACCCTCCTTTACTATTTCTGCATGGCATTCACCGAAATAGGTTTCCGTGGCATAAACATCGAAACTATAATTTCCAAGGATAGAGTTATAGAACATTACAGGTTCATTGGAGTTGTTTGGTTACATCACAACATACTTCATGTATCTTTCCCGATCCACTCTCAGCATATCACTTTTTTCCCTCTGAGGCAACAAAAGATGGGACCAATCAGTTGAGAAATATCTATTTAGATTTGATGAACAACCCCTACTAAGTAGCATTCCATAAGCCTTGGGTATATCCACTACCACTATATCAATGAATTGAGTGTATTGAGGTTTGGCAGCCATCTGAATCAACACATCTTTCAGCTCCCCAATAACTCTCACATTTGTTCTATCCAACTGCATAATTCGAGTTTCAGTTCTATTAGGTATTACCTGAAGTCTCTTAGCAACAGTGTAAGGCATAACAGTGGATGAGGCGCCCTTGTGTACCAAGCAATTGTGCACATTCATGTTGAAGATTTCAAATGTGATAAGAAAGGGTGGAGCCATAGATTTTGATTTTCTCCCTATCATGGTTGCACTAACATATTGGAGCTTTCGTTTCATTTTAGATAGAGTGGCTTCCATAGTTGACAGTATTCAGGCTGCGTTGGAGGTATTAATAGGTTTTGACACTGGTTTCTCGCTTTGACCACTGGAGATGGTGGTGGTTTTGCATCTCTAGTCATTCATAGCTTTCAATAGCAAATCTCTTTGCTATGTTAATTTTAAAAAGTAAAGATATGTGATGTTAGCGCTAGACTTCCTGAGATCATCCACAATATTGTAATCAATGTTATAAATAGGATATGGCAGAGTAAACATACATGTTTTTCCATTCTTAGATGGGACTTTAATATCTTGAGTAGCCTTCATTGCAGTGGAAGATGCATTTTCTTTCTCTTGGTGACTTGCAACAGGGGCATGCTTGGATTGACTGCCAGGTCTATTCTTCTCGACAGGAACTCTGGGAGTGGATGCTTTCACAGGGCGAACATCTTACTTTGTTCAGTCTAAGGGCTTTGTTGCATCTGGGAGCGGCCCTTTACTTTGGGTGTGGATTTCATTAGCATTGATTTCTGTAGTGTTATCCCCTTCATCCTCATTCTCATTATTATGGAAATCCCACAACACATTAATTTGGGTTTCCTCATCTGAGGATTCTTCCACTTGGTATCCTTCCTCATCTTCTTGTTCTAGTTTGACCTACTGTATAGGTTCTTCCTTGTTAAGGAGTGCTCCAATAAGAACCAACTCTTCTATGTTTAAATCCCTTTCATTAGGTGGAGCAAGCAATGCAAGTTGACCACGACAACCTTCTATTTTCTTCTGATAGAAAGGTTTGAAGGGTTTTCTATTATTATAATCTCTTCCATTCCCACTTGTACTCTCTCTAGCATTTCCTTTCATATCGATGAATGTGTTTGTTAGTTTCTTAATGATCCGATGCAAACCCTCCACATCTGTGGTATCCTTTTCTTTGGTGTTATCCACTTGGTTTCCACTCCCACTACTCTTCTTGGATGATTGAGAGGATTTCTTCACTTCAGTTGTATAATGACATGTTGTGAGGCTGCTCATTTCATTTTCAACTTTCACCGCTTCATCGATAGCACCTTGTAAGGTTTGCACATTACTCCTTTTAACCCACATCGTTGTAGGGATAGGGAGAGAAAAAACATAGAACTCCATGAGAACTTCGTCAGTAGGTCTAGTGGTGGCTAGGATTCTATTGAATAGAGTTTTGAATTGGATGTTAAAATCCTTGACTTTCTCATTGGTTTCCATTTTCGGACGGGATAGTTCTAAAACTAAGGCTGCAGGTGTTTGGTCATCACCAAACATGTCTAAAGAGGCCTCCTGAAAAGCATGCCAAGAGGTGATTGACCCTATTCTCAAGTTGAAATACCATGTGGAGGCTACGCCAGTCAAAGTAAAAGAGAATAGGCAACACAACACATCTTCATCAACAACCCCCAACCTGCATAAGGCTAGGAAGAAAGAGTGAATATGGTTATCAGCAATATCTCCCTGCTCAGGCTCGAAATTAGGTAACACTCTTTCTGCATTTTTGGGTAATGGATTCTGCTACCCAGGTACCATTACAACATCCTGTGCAAGCTAGGGAGGGAGTGCTCCCAGAGGAGTTGGGGATTGATTCCCACCCAGAGGAGGAGGTGGAGGCTGATTCTCACCTAGAGGAGGAACGTTAACCATATTATGGATAGGGAAGTTTTGGTTGCAGGCTTCTCCATTAGGATTCTCAAAATCAAGTGAGGATTTGCTTTTAGAAGGGGAATCCTTAGGAATTTCTTCCCAAGTGATGTCAATACTTTGAAAGGATTCTAGCACAATATCTTTGATAGAAGTGGCTGCAGATGTATGTCCACTCCGGGTAAATATCCTTGTCTTTCTCTTAGTTGTTAGAAGTAAAGAGTGAAAGATGGGAAGCTGAGAGAGGGAACGAGTGTGAGCTCGAGTAAATGTTCTGACTGGTTTTTCCTGAGTGACAGGATACTCCAATAGTCTCTCTTCCTTGGGTGACCCAGAAACAAGACTTAAAGGGGTCCCTTTTCCTTCAAAATGGGGCTCTTTCAAATGTGTGGTACGATCTCTCCAACCTTTATGATCCATACATTAATCCTTTTGAATCCATATGTGGCACTTATAGATGAAATCTTGAAAAGCTGGGAATGGTGGTTCAGGCCCTCCTTCTAGCACCATTTTGTTGACATGGCTAATGTTCGCTATGCCAACAAGGGGAACTAACCCGATCATAAGCCCCAATTAGACCTACTTTCATTTGTAATGGCTAGTTCCAACGAGTTTTAAGGGACCCGCTAACTTTTATATGCGTTGATAAATTGCTTTCGGGATGCAGACTTCGATTAAATCAACAATATAAAACTACTAAGCTCTATGTATTAAATCCTATCTATACTACTTCTAACTACTCTAACCTAGTCCTGGCTATCCTAATCTATCCTGCAGAAGTGTAATACAGAGGTTTAAACATCATACATATGTTCAGCAAGACTGTGACAAAGAAGATTAAACATCATGTATAGATTCAAGTCCAAATGAATCAATCACTGATTTCAGAGCTAGACAAGACTGTATTAAAGCTAAATTGCATTCCAATCACTCACATAGGAATCTACATTCTTCTATGGAATCAAAACTTGCAACTGATGTTTAACTTAGTTTCAAATCAAAAACCATTCACAAGTTAACCATGAAAATAAATCACATTCAACTTAACAAGACTAATAGTGAACTATAAGTAATGAATATGCATAAATACAAATCATGTTTACATTCATGCCAGTAACAACACTCTAATCCAAAACAATACAATGAATCTGAAACTATGGCTCCTCCTTGAACCAAATAGTCCCCTTTATTCACAATAAATCAAAATTGTTCTTCTCCAAGCCAAAAATCCCTTCTCCTTTCTTGAAAGGTAATATTTATGTGGCCTTGAATGACCCTCGACCTTCCATGACCTTTCAGTTCCCTCTTGTCGTTACATATATTAGTATGTATAGGTATGAAAGGTTGGTGAAATTGTCGATAGTCTGAGGTCACCTTTGGTGGAGCATTCTCTTTCCTGGGGAAATGGATGGATCTACTTGGAAAATGGGAGGACTGTGTATCATTTCTCAGAACCTATGAGGAGTGGCTATCATTATCTGTCTTTTCTTTGAAAGAAACTAAATATCCTTCCATCATTACCACATCTAGCATGCTTTGTAATGTATCTTTCGATGATGACCTCTTGGTGGATTAGCGCTTTCCTGAGTGCTTCCATTGAACTGTAGGAGTGCCTTCATTATGCACTATGCCAGTCTGTCTCCCCTTTAGTAGAGTGTGTTTTGCAATACTGACATCGATGGTGCAGAGGTGTCATCCTAGCATACGACACCTTCATCTATGGCTAGATCCACTCCAACTCGCCCACAGAGATAATTTGTATTAGATGTGCTTATAAAATATGATAGAAATGATCGAGAAAATCTATCACCATCATCGAAACTTCATAAATGATAAGGAGTTGCAAAGTCGAAAGGAGCTATTATCAAAGAAAATCACCCCTGGTTTAGCCAACAATCATACTGTGAACGAGTCACAATGGCACATCCCGATGGCACATTACACGCAACATCATCCCTATCAGATTTCCTTTGAAAAAGCCCCACCCTCAATATCTTTCAAAAGCAAAGAAATACACAGGAAAACCTAAGTTCGGCCATTAAGCTAGACTTGAAATATTATATGTCGAGATTCACGATTGTCAGCAACTCTGGTAGATAGAGGTGTGTTGTATATATAAGCTTTGGGACAAGGCCAATAGCAATGAGTGATATAACCTTGGATCTGAAACATATATGAAATATTATTGATAATACCGTCGGGTGCGGTAGATCATGATGCATATGTGCATAAGACCCAAGCTCCTACCAATATGCAATATGCAATGGGGTTGTAGACCTAAAACACATATATGTTAAGTTTCATAAATCCCTTCAGGTCCGCAATGTTACCCTTCCCTTTGGAAAACCTCGACTTCAATGTTTTTCCAGAAAGACAAGGATATAACTGAAAAACCTGTGTCTCTAGAAACAAGGCCGGACTTGGAAATTAATGTGGCCAGCTTTATAATCATCGATGAGTTCAGGTGGTTATGGAATGCCATATACATAGATTCCGGACCCCACCGATAGCGATGACCGATGGGTCCCCGATTCGAAACATAATATACCTCTGTTAATATGGTTATCGGGTCTAGAATATTTATGCACCCTTTATGTATAGCTTTGGGGCTTGGCCAACTAGCGATTTTCAATGTGATGGAGGACTTACATGCATCACTCTCATTCATTCATGAAACACCAGCCTTCGCCCTTTCATGAAGGAGAAGTATGATGAGGGAAAAACGGTGATTCATGTATGCTTTGTGAAGTACCTGAGCTATAAAGAGTTATAAAGGAAAATGAGGTGTGATAGAGGTCTTTGTGCATTAGGTGCACAAACAGCCATAGTAAGGGTAGGGGAAATTATATATGCGGGCCTATCTTTCCAAAGACATTTATGAGGATTGAGAAACGTCTGATGAAGGAACGAGAGTGTAGGTTATAAATAAATCATGTTACAGAGATATTTTCTAGGGGAGGTATTGACCATTAAGAATTCAAGGGTTAACACGGCATAGAGTTAGAGCTTCTGAGATGAAAGCAAATCATTTGGGGAAGTGAAAAATCTAGCTTCAAGGGTACCCATTTAAAATTTGCTATCAGAGCATGTTTTAATAGGGTGGTAGTTGTGGGCACAACAAATGGAAAACCGTTGGGTGAGCTAGTTATCTCTGTTTCCAAACAACCTTTAGATCAATAAAACATCAGGATGTTAAGATAAAATTGAAATGCAAACTATATAGATGGATAAGCATGGGTTCCAATTAAACATTAACTGCTTCAAGAGGGATAGAAAGAAATAGCTTCTTCTTACTAATATGATTTTGACAGGCATTCTCCAATGGCAGTATTATGGGATTTATTTACCTTCCTTTACCTATTTCCCACTTTCAAGATCCCTCTGGGTCCATCACTGGTCTATCGATACCTATTTAGGTGTGTACCTCAGCTCTTTATTGCTCACCAAGCTTGATGTAGACATGTTTACCTTGCACTTTATATGAGAATTGTAGTGCTATATTTTCATTGATTGAATCGGGCATAGTCATGGATCATGCCATATTTTTAAACTGCTTAAGAAAGGTTGGGCTTACTGTGTCAAGCGATACTTTGAGCCCAACAATAGCTCTTACTCTAATTGGCTTCCCAAACAACCTGTCCTTCCAGATTGGCACATGGACTTGACATTTCATTTCTCTTTAGATAAGTCCTTCTAGTTTCAGGCAAAAGGACTAGAGAACAATAAGATTTGCCATAGGGTATGAGATGGTGAACTTAACCCATGAAAGGAAGTTTACTTGTGAGTAACATGTGCTGGACCATTTAGTGTGGTGGATGGGAGAAATCGAGAATCACTGTAAACCTTACAAGCAAGTATAGGCTAGGTCTGAGTGGGATTTATTTAAATGCAGTGTTCCTCCATGCCAATCCTACTATAGTTACACATTCTTTCTTTTATAAAGATGCCCCTACATACTGCAGATATCCAAGTTATCAATAGATCTCACATAGTTCCCACCAGATGCCAATGCGGGGTTTCAGTTTGCATTCCACTGCTGATTCTCAAGTGCTCATGGGTTGATAGAAAGTTTGTTTGATTTGCGTGGAAATGATGGATTTAAGAACAACAAAATCATTAGCAAGTTAATGAGGAAGGGAAAGGTTGAAAGCAGTGAATGAGGGAAAATCTGAAAGGTAGAAGAAGACTAGAGGACTACAGTTAACTAGCTAGAAAGGAATGTAATTCGAAACAGTAGGAAAATAGACTTGGCAGACAACCAAAGAAATTACAGAAATACAACTAAACTAACACCAAATTGAAATGAACTCTAACCTACTTAGGAGGTAACCACCAATGCGGTGGTTACTGGAAATATCTCTTGAGATGTTGGCCATTAGCAGGGAGTTTTTCAGTTTTTCCCTATAAGGTTTTCAATCTATAAATTCCATGGCCAATTTTTTCCACAACTTGGAATGGGCTCGACCATGAGTGTTGTAAATTTTTGTGCTTATCTGTTGGCTCACTCATGAGAGATGAAAAGTAAATAAATTTCTCAACGAAAGATATCACATTGCCTTCACTTTTGTTTATAAGTTTGTCATGCTCCTTTCTTTTAATGGCTACATTTCTGAGTGTTCTTTCACAATGCAGGAACTCAAGGATTTGATTATCACCTTCGAACACCTACCAATTTGGGATGTTATCACTTACGAATGATCTGAAAATCAATTCAACATAAAATTTATTTTTGTTTAATCTAATATTAGGCAAAAGTTTCACAGCCATAACATCCATCAGATCGGCATCATGGTTATACTTTACAGGTATGTATGCGACATTGAAAGAATCGAAATTGTTAATTAAACTCCATACCTCATGTTGGTACCTCACCAAGTGTGGCGAACTGCAGTGTATATTTTTCTTTACCTAGTCCACCATTATCTATGGGTCATCAAAAACTCTGATATTTTTTACATTCCTTTTAATGGCTCTTCTTAGGCCTTTCAGTAAGCCTCCATGTTCTGCTATGTTACTGGTGTGCATGCATTCCAACCAAATGGCCATCAAATGTTGCTTCCCTAGAGGGTCAATGAAAATTCTCCCAGCGCCTGCGCTATCAAGATAGTTAGAGTCATCAAAGTGGAGTTTCTTGAAAATAAACTCTAATGTTACACTAGAAGAACTACTTCCTATGCAATTAGTCCTATCATCTACTATAATACAAGGTAATTCATCAGTTGGATTGTGGGGGTGTTCAATTCTTTCTTCCAACTGTGTGTTTTTCAAAGCCTCCTTGACTATTTCTACATGGCATTCTTAGAAATAGGTTTCCGTGGCATAAACATTGAAACTATAATTCCCAACGATAGAGTTATAGAACCTTACAGGTTCATTAGGGATGCTTGGTTCTGTTACCATGTACTTCATGTATCTTTCCTGATCCACTCTCATCATATCACCTTTTCCCCTCTGAGGAAACCAAAGATGTGACCAATCAGTTGAGAAATATCCATTTGGATTTGATGACCAATCCCTACTAAGCAGCACTCCATAAGCCTAGGGTATATCCACTACCACTATATTAATGACTTGACTGTATTGAGGTTTGGCAGCCATTCGAATCAACACATCTTCCAGCTCCGCAATAACTGTCACATTCGTTCTGTCCAAATGCGTAATTCAAGTTTCAATTTTATTGGGTATTACCTAAATTATCTTAGGAATAGCGTAAGGCATAACACTCGATGAGGTGCTTGAGTCTACCAAGCAATTGTGCATATTCATGTTGAACATTTTGAATGTGATAAGGAAGGGTAGAGTCATAGATTTTGATTTCCTCCCTATCATGGCTGCACTAACATCTTGGGACTTTCGATTCATTTTAGATAGAGTGACTTCCATAGCTGACGGTATTCTAGCTATGCTGGAGGTATTAGCAGGTTTGAACATTGCTTTCTCACTTTGGCAATTAGAGGTTGTGGGGTTTTTGCAACTCCACTCATTCATAGCTTTTAGCAGCAAATCTCTTTGCTGCGTTAATTTTACAAGTCAAAATATGTGATATTAGCCCTATTCTTCTTGAGATCATCCAGAATATTGTAATCAATGTTATAAATAGGATATGGTAGAGTAAACATACCTATTTTGCCATTCTTAGATGGGAGTTTACTGTCTTCAGTAGCCTTCGTTGTAGTGGGAGATGCATTTTCTTTCTTTGGGTGAGTTGCAATAGGGGCATTCTTGGATTGACCACCAAGTCTACTCTTCTCAATAGGAACTTTGGGAGAAGATGCTTTCACAAGATGAACATCTTTCTTTGTTCAGTCTAAGGGCTTTGTCGCATCTGGGAGTGGCCCTTTACTTCACGTGTCGATTTCATTAGCATTGATTTCTGCAGTGTTATCCCCTTTTTTGTCACTCTCATTACTATGGAAATCCCACAACACATTAATTTGGGTTTCCTCATCTGAGGGTTCTTCTTCTTGGTATCCTTCCTTGTCTTCTTGTTCTGGTTCAAGCTCCAATACAAGTTCTTCTTTGTTAAGGAGTGATCCAATAAGAGCCAACTCTTTTGTGTTTAAAGCCCCTTCAATAGGTGTAGCAGGAAATGAAAGTTGACCATAACCAGTTTCTATTTTCTTTCGATAGAAAGGTTTGAAGGGTTTTCTATTATTATATTCTCCTCTACTCCCACATGTACTCTCTCCAACATTTCTTTTCATATCAATGACTGTGTTTGTTAGTTTCTTAATGATCCGATGCAAACCCTCCACATCTATGGTATCCTTTTCTTTGGTCTCAGCCACTTGGTTTCCACTCCCACTAGTCTTCTTGGATGATTGAGAGGATTTCTTCACTTCAGTTGTATAATGACATGCTCTGAGGTTTCTCATTTCATTTTCAACTTTCACTGCTTCATTGATAGCACCTTGTAAGGTTTGCAAATTACTCCTTTTAACCCACATTGCTATAAGGACATCAAGAGCATAGACATAGAACTCTTTGAGCACTTCATCAGTAACTCTAATCATGGCTGGGATTCTGTTGAATAGAGTGTTTAATTAGATGTTAAAATCCTTGACTTTCTCCTTGGTTTCCATTTTTAGATGAGGTAGTTCTAAAAGTAAGGCCGCAGGTGTTTTATCATCACCAAACTTGTCTAAAAAGGCCTGCTGAGAAGCATCCCAAGAGGTGATTGACCCTATTCTCAAGCTGAAATACCATGTGGAGGTTGCACCAATCAATGTAAAAGAGAACAAGCTACACACCACATCTTCATCGGTGACCCCCAACCTATGCAAGGCTAGGAAGAAAGAGCGAATATGGTTATCAATGGTATCTCGCCTCTCAGGGTCGAAATTAGGTAATACTCTTTCGGCATTTTTGGGTAAGGGATGTTGCTGCCTAGGTAACACTACAACATCCTGTGCAAGGCAGGGAGGGAGTGCTCCTGGAGGAGGTGGGGGTTGATTGCCACTTGGAGGAGGAGGTGGAGGCTAATTCCCACTTAGAGGAGGAACGTTGGCCATATTATGGACAAGGAATTTTTGGTTGGAGGCTTCTCCATTAGTATTCTCAAAATCTAGCGAGGAGTTTCCTTTAGAAGGGGAATCCTCAGGAATTTCTTCCCAAGGGGTGTCGATACTTTGCAAGGATTCTAGCACAATATCTTGAAGACAAGTGGTTGTAGATGTATCTTCACTTAGGGTAAAGGTCCTTGGCTTTGTCTTAGTTGTTGGAGGTAAAGTGGGAAAGATGGGAAGTTGAGAGAGGGAACAAGTGTATGCCCAAGTAAGTGTTTTGACTTGTTCTTCCTGAGTGATAGCATACTCCCACAGTCTCTCTTCATTGGGTGACCCAGAAATAAGAATTAGAGGGGTTTCAGTTTCTTCAAAATTAGGCTCTTTCAAATGTGTGGCAGGATCTCTCCAACCTTTACGATCCATACATTAATCCTTTTGAACCCATGTGTGGCACTTATAGATGAAATCTTGAAAAGCTGGGGAGAGTAGTTCAAGCCCTCATTCTAGTGCCAATTTGTTGACATGGCTAATGTTTTCTATGCCAACAAGGGGAACTAACTCAATTACAAGCCCCAATTAGAATTGCTCTCATTTGGAATGGCTAGTTCCAACGGGTTTTAAGAGACCCAGTAAGCTATTAGATGGGTTGATATATTGCTTCTGAGAGGGAGACTTTGATTAAATTAACAAAATAAAACAGCTAACCTCTATGTATTAAATCCTATCTATACTACTTCTAACTACTCCAACCTAGTCCTAGGTATTCTAATCTATCCTGTAGAAGCATAATGCAGAGGTTTAAACATCATATATATGTTTGGTAGGAGCATGATAAAGAAGATTAAACATCATGTATAGATTCAAGTCCAATTGAATCAATCACTAAATTCATAGCTGGACAAGACTATATTAAATCTAAATTGCAATCCAATCACTCATATAGGAATCCACATTCTTCTATGGAATTAAAACTTGCAACTGATGTTTAACTTAGTTTCAAATCAGAGACCATTCAAAAGTTAACCATGAAACTAAATCACACTCAACTTAAAAAGGCTAATAGTGAATTGTAAGTCATCAATATGAATAAATACAAATCACATTTCCGTTCATGCTAGTAACAACACCCTGATCCAAAACAATACAATGAGTCTGAAACTATGGCTCCTCCTTGAACCAAACAGTCCCCTTTATTCACAATAAATCAAAGCTACTCTACTCCAAGCCAAAAAGCCCTTTTCCTTTCTTCGGAGGTAATATTTATGTAGCCTTGGACAACCCTCAGCCTTCCATGACATTTCAATTCCCTATTGTCATTACGTAGATCAGTAAGTATAGATGCAAAAGGTTGGTGAAACTGTTGAGAGGTTGAGGTCACCCTTGGTGGAGCGTTCTCCTTCCTGGGGAAACATATGGGTATCCTTGGAACACAGGAGGATTGTGTATCATTTCTTAGTAGCTTTGAGGACTGGCTATCATTCTCTATCTTTTCTTTGAAATAAACTAAAGATCCTTCCATCATCCCCACATCTGGTGTGCTTTGTAATGTATCTTGTGATGATGACCTCTTGGTGGATTAGCATTGCCCTGAGCACTTCCACTAAACTATAGGAGTGCCTTCATTATGCACTTTGGCAGTCTATCTCCCCTATAGCAAAGTGTGTTTTGCAATATCGACACCAGTGGCCCAGAGGTGTCATCCTAACATACGGTGCCTTCATCTATAGCCAGATCCACTCAAACTTACCAGCAGAGATAATTTGTATTAGCTATGATTATAAACTATGATAGAAATGCTCAAGAACAACTCTTTCCATCATCAAAACTTCAAAAATGATAAGTCGTTGCGAAATCAAAAAGAGCTATTATCAGAGAAAATGGCCCCTCGTTTAGCCAAAAATTGTGCCATGAACGAGTCGCAATGACACATCCCGATGGCACATTACGCGCAACACCACCCCTATCGGATTTCCTTTCAAAAAGCCCTGCCCTTAATATCTTTCAAAAACAAAGAAATACATAGGAAAAACCAAGTTCGACCATTAGGCCGGACTTGAAATATTATATGCCTAGATTCACAATTGTTGGTAGGTCCGACAGATAGAGGCACACTATATATATAAGCTTTGGCACAAGGCCAATAGCGATGCACAATATAGCACCGGATCCAAAACACATATGAAATATAATTGATAATACCATTGGGTCCAATAGATCTTGATGCATATGTACATAAGACCCGAGCTCCCACCAATATGCGATATGCGATGGGCTGCAGACCCGAAACACATATATGTTAAGGTGCATAAATCCCTTCAGGTCTGCAATGTTACCCTTCCCTTTAGAAAACCCCAACTTCAATGATTTGCTGGAAAAACAAGGATATAAGAAAAAAACCTGTGTATCCGGCCATAAGGCTAGACTTGAAAATTAATGCGCCTGGTTTTATAATCATCGGCAGGTCCTGGTGGTTAAGGCACACCATATACATAGATTCTAGACCCCACCGATAGCGATGAGCGATGGGTCCCGGATCCGAAACATAATATACCTCTATTAATATGGCCATCAGGTCCAAAATATTTATGTGCCCTTTATGTATAGCTTTGGGGCTTGGCCAATTAGTGATTTGTGATACGATGGAGGACTTACTCGCATCGCTCTCATTCATTCATGACAAACCAGCCTTCACACTTTGATCAAGGTGAAGTGCGATGAGAGAAAAGTGGTGATTCACGTATGCTTTGTGAAGCATTTCAACTATAACAAGTTATGAAGGAAAATGAGGTGCGATAGATGGTTTTGTGCGTTAAGTGCACAAACGGCCATATTAAGGGTAGGGGTGATTATATATTTGGGCCTATTTTGCTAGAGACACTTATGAGGATTGAGAGAGGTTCGACGGGGGAACGATAGTGCAAGTTATAAATAAATCATGCTACAAAGATATTTTCAAGGTGAGGCCTTAACCATTAGGAATTGAAAGGTTAACTTGGCATAGAGTTAGAGTTTCTGAGATGAAAGTAGATCATTCAGGGAAGTGAAAAATCTAGTTTCAAGGGGACCCATTTAAAATTTTCCATTAGAGCATGTTTTAATAGGGTGGTAGTTGTGGCTACAATAGATTGATAGGGATTTCCTTTCCAAACATGAGCAAAGGGATAATTTCGCCGTCCATTACCCAAAAGGATTGATTTGACCGTGGTGTCATGGGGAATGGCTCATATTGCCAATTCAAGTTGTGTGATTGGCCTTGCCATGCTACCTTAAGGTTTTGTTGTTGATTAAACTCTGAAGAAGGAAAGAATTGGGATGCATCTTGTGACATACCTAGAGGTTTGGCCTGCCACTTTGGATGCTTGCTCATTAGATATATTAGCTCTATCTCTTCTTCTGCTTCCTTGAATACTACTTTCAGCACCGAGAGTGATGGAAATTGTTTAGTGGCATGATCCTTGGTACAAATAGTGCACGTCTGAACCATTTCTAATGGACATTCTAGTTGGTTGTTCTTCTTCCAACAATGTGGGCAGAAAACAACCAAGTTTTGTTCTATTAAAGTTTGTTCTTGTTTAGCTTATATGATGTCCAGCTGGGTTGCGAGGGCACCCAGGAGGTATTTTTTGAAATCATCGAGGAGGTTACCTATTTCCATTTGTGTTACGCCTCCAATATGTGGTTTTCTTCCCCTACTCATTGAATCTCAGCTTGCCACTCCTGTGTGTGTGCTTCCTTGTGAACATGTGATACATAAGCGAATGATTTCATCATAATATTCTGGAGAAATATCTCCTTCCCCATTAAATTTAGAGTTTCTAACCACTCCTCTTTCATTCCTTTAATTAAGATAGCTCTTAGGACTTCTTTTGGTAGTGTGATATGTCAAAATATTTGTAAGTTATAATGAAGTCATTTGACATATTCTTCTAGAGTGTCATTATCCTTTGCATCCATCTTAAAGATTTCATATTTTATCTTCCTAGTCTTGCAAAATTCCTGGTATCTTGTGAGGAAGGAGGTTTTCATATCATCCCAAGAATTAATAGTACGTCCTCCCAAACCCATGAACCATCTTAAAGCTACTCCTTTCAGAGTAGAAGGGAGTAGTATTAACTTTTGGGGGTCAGTAGTGTAGTCATACCCTTTGCAAAGGACATCAAATTCAAATAGGAAGGCACCAGGATCCTTTGTGATCATCCCATGAAATGTTGGGATGCTCTCCAAAAGAATAGCCTACATGGGGGCATTGGCCACTTGGGTTACTATGGAGTATTCCAATGTCAAGGTTTGACCTTGTGGTGGGTTATTTTCCATTTGGTCAATGATGTACCAATACCCTTCGGGGATTTTAGGGGGTGCCTTTCGAGTAAGCGGAGAATTAGCAACCCAAGATGGCTTTGCAACACTGTTTAGATTTGGGATCACAGGAGACCCTTATTCAGACAACTGAGGTCCTACCTTAGCAATTCTACTACTTTCTCCTTCTCCTTCTCTATAGTTACATGATTTTCCCTCTTGTAGAGGATCAAAATGTAAACTTGTTGTAGCTTCAAGACTTTGTTCAAATCCTCCAATTTGGCTTTAAATCTCAGCGTAAGCTGCATATGGTGAGCCTAGTACTTGAGGTATTATAGTAGCACTTTTTCTAGATATAGATCAGAATCATACTGATTCTTGAGACTCTACTTTTCTTACAATTTCGTCTATACAGGTCATTCTCCCAAGGTTCACGATCCCTTAGGTTTTGTAGATTTTGGACGGGGGTTTTTTTATTTTTGTATCTTTCTATTCCTAGTCATTCATAAAAACCAATTCTTATTTAACCTCTAAGATTTTGTTAAAAAGCGGGCTGGCAAGCAAGCACATTACTTGCTAGGTACGCAGGTTCTTACCTCCCATTTCTAAAACCCAATTATTTTGCAACAAGATAAAAAGGAAATCACTTTGAGACACTCTCCCTGACAATGGCGCCAAAATGTTGGTGCACTAAGATGTCTTTTTACAAGCAATCTTAATTCCTACATTAATTCTCAACCCAAGGCAAACCTTTTTATTTCAAGTTTGCCAGCACTATATATGTAGTGAATTCAGAGGTTAACTAATAATAAATCATTTTAATTGCTAATGACCATCTTCCCAAACTCAATCCAAACAATTCTGAAAGAGGTACCTCTGAAAGAAATTCATAACATACTTTTCAATTCTACTTAACCTATCATGAAAGAAAATGGATTTGAATACAACTTATAAAGAATCATGCTTGGCAGTCTTAAATAGAATTGAAGCTAACTCACTCACTCATGAAAGAGAACTGTAACAATTGACAACAATGATAATTGAACAACAAATCCTAATTGAACAACAAATGATACTGGAATAACAAATGTATTTGAATAGAAAATGATTGTATAAGCATAAATCGATCAATTCTATCTCTGAAATCTATGATAACATTAATTGAAATGAATAATGATATGATCTGGAATTAGCATAACCAATTCAATAAAAAACATTACTCATATATAACACACGGATCAATCTAAATATCAAATGAACAACAAAAGAAAATTGAATCAAAAATCGTTACGATAATCAAAACTAATGTTAACTTATCATTAACAAGAAGTAAACAATAAAACAGAAAATATTATGACACAAGTGAAGCCATATATCTTCTCTTGACTAGGCCTAGAGTTGCTAGAAGTCTGCACTAAGAGAAACTTAGAATATAAGTATGAGTTAAACGCACTCTTTCTTCACTAAAATAAGTAACTAAGTTACAACATCCAAGATAATAGTATTATATGTCCAAAATAATAAATACAAACTGTGAAATTATGAACTCCATGCAATTTTTCCTTTCGGACTTATATATTACATCTAGAAAGTAAATAGATAAAAGTGAATCCTCAGGATCAGGGGGTTCTGAGGATTTCACTATACTTGATCTGATTCTGTCATAAAATAGTCATTGGTTTACCTGGTCTTCCACTCTCATGCCTTGCCTCTGACGCCACCTCTTTCCCTTATGAGATGTCGATGTTCTATTGATTGAGAAGCTATCGACCAATTCGTGTCTTCTAGACATAAAGATAGTAAAAATCAGTTTCTCCTACTTAGATTCATCTAATTTGCTACAGATTACTTTTACCTGACTTTAGCTATTATTGCCTCTACTTTTATTCATAAACAAATATAATCATATAAAGATGAGTGCTCAATAAAGCTATTACCAAGGAGAAAACATACCTTTTTCTTCACCCGACATGAGGATAGGGGTATGTATTCATTAGCTTCTATTTTTTCCCCTTTCTCTCTTGTCATTGCCATGATGTGTTATTTATACGGCTACACTAATACACAATGGTTCTCATGAGAATGGGTACCATTAATAGAGGTTTCTTCTGATGGTCATATTATGGATTGGGAAAATATCTTGTCTAATAATTAAACTACTCAAATTCATAGGTACATATAGAATAACAATGTTCACAATAGAAATCCTCCTCCTTTATTTGTGAGCGCATATGTCATGGAGGCTATTTATTTATATTATGATTTCCCATCTATAGGATGGAAGTCAACAATTCAATACCATATGCCCATCCATGTTCACCTTGATATCTTGTGGGAATCCAAGTCTCATACTCATTTTTATAAAATTTTCATGAAATTATCCTCCCCATTCACTAAGCAGTCTTTGGAATAAGAGTGCCCAGACTCTCTACAGAAGGTAATAACAACTTAATGTCATTAGGAAGGTTGTTCAGGGAAGAGTGATTTACTTATATTTGAGTGTTTGGTAGCCTTTCCCATCCTCATGTTATTCGTCTTTTTGTCCCTAATTTATTATTGGCCAGAGAAATTGCATACCAGATAGTTGGGAATAGTTCGACTAAAGTTCTTAAGGATGCCAAGAAAATTGCCAGGCCTTCTTTTCCTATTTCTTATGGTATATATGTATTGGAAAACTTTGGACATTCTCTTGTTGAAATTGACCAAATTAAAGCTTTAAGCTTTCTGACCATCCCAAAAACACAATATGATCCAAAAGCGGTCACAAATGATGTCACTGCACAAGCAGGAATCAGGAAATTAGCAAGAGAGCCTGAAAAATTTGATGATTTATTTGAGATGGTTCCATAGTATTCCATGGTTGAAAAGTTAGTAACAAATTGACTAAGGCCTCAAGAATTCGTTGAGTTTAATCAATATTTTAGTCGAAGAATAGCCCATTTTCCAGAAGTTTTGTTGCTCGTGAAGTTTTGAATAGATCAACCTCCTCACCAAAGGATCCAATTATTTCTAAAGTTTCTGAGATAGATACTACAATCTTTTAGAAAAAGAAGAAAATTTAAGAAGAAAACAAATCAGATGAAGTTTGGGAGGAATTTAATTGCGTCCTATCAACTGAAGAGTCCCAAGATGTAAACACTACAATCAACAGAGAAATGATGTAGATTCCACAAATTTAAGGGAAAACCTCATTCAATACTAATTCTCATGATAAAACTATTGTTGGTGAAGATTTGGAAATCATCCTAGCATTTCCTACATTGGAGATAGTTCTAAAATTGATGAAATCCCTCATTTGGATGTGTTTTACAGTCCAAAACACAAAGAAATTATGAGCAGGTCAGGAAAGAAGAGAAAGATGGAACGAACACATGAATTAGTTTCAAGCAAGACTCCTTTTCAAGTTCTTTGGAAAGGAGCCTAGATAACCCCTAAGGAGGAGTTAAATAGACTCTCGCAGTTTGCAGGGAGATTATGCTAGTGCTACTATTGATAAAGCAGTGAAAATGCAACTGCTTATCAAAGAAAAGGACGAGAGGATTATTCAATTAGAACAAAGTCTCCAGATTGAAAGGAATTTGATTCAACAACAATTGCAAGAAATCAAAGACAAATATACACAGGTAAAACAAATACACCAAAAGGTTAACTAGTTTAAAGAAAATCCATAAATAAATGAAGTTCGAAAAGGAGGCGAGTTGGATACACTCCTTGTTAAACAACAAGTTATCTTTTGTCATAAATTAACTTTAATTCATGATTTGTCTAAGATCAGTGATTCTTTAGTTAACTAGTTGTTAGACCTAAGGAAATTCTATGCAGAAGTTGATGAGAAAATCCCTTAGCATATATATTGGCAAGAAAGTACTGAAGGAAGATCAGATGATCTTCCTCAAATTGAGGAATCTTAAAAATATATCATTTCCAATGACTGTGACATAAATATGAAGAAAGCATCAATGGTTACCATCAGGGCCAAAAACATTCCTTCTAATTTCACTGAATATATCAGCGATACCTTACTACGGGCCAATCTAATAAAGGAATGTCCAAAGGAAACCTTTCCAGATGTCAAATATCTAAAGAAATCATGGAAGGTAACATCAAAGAAGAAGGTTGAAGATATCCAAATTTTATTAAAATTAAACCTCGAAAATTATAGGAATTTCTTAGTGAAGCCACCTAGTCAATGGCTTGTGTTGAGGTGTCTTTCTAATGCAACAACTGAACTCCTTCCAGCACTCAGTGATGTGGTATATACGGAATAGATGTGCATGCAACTGATTCATTCCCCACAGCTAAAGCCAATGGAGGACATATGTGGACTCAAAGAACGAATGAAGAATCAACCTGCAACACTGTCATGAATTTCTTGTTACAACAAAATGTTATCTTTATCTTTTATTTATCCTAGCTTAGTTTGTTGGAGCTTTTCTAAAGATTTTTATTTTATTTTTATATTTTTGTAATAATAATAGAACATTAAAACCCTCTCATGTATTTAGAAAGGCGTTTTGAATTTTTGATAGACAGCTTTAAATTTGTACTATTGTTTATTCCAAAGTTATCTAATTGAAAAAACTGAACCAGAAGCTACCTTTTTCATGAGAAGAGTCTTGATGTTTTGGGTACTGTTATCTTTATATTATTCCCATGTTTCATTGAGATAGATGGTGAATTTATTATAATTTGTTTCATTATATGAATGCTTTGTAAACAGTCAGGAATTGTCACTATTAATGTGTAGGATTGTACCATTTGTGCTTGTATATGAAATAATGAGATCTTATATGTGATTAGATTTAACCAACTAAATTAATTAACCATTTTATTAATTTAGTTTATCTTATCTATTTCGTTTCATAAAGTGTTTAATGATATATATTGTTCTCTACTTTGTGAAATATTTTTATGAATCACATGTAAAGAGATATTATCCCAGGAGATATGTATAATAAGTTTACTTATTAATATCATCTTTAGTTTTAAATCACTCCATTATTCTCATTTTGTTTCCATTATTCATTTGTATTTATGTAACGGGAAACTAGTCATGTTATCCCGAGTTAGAGCCACAAATTCCAATGAAACAAAGTTGTCTTAAGTTCCCAACTCGATGGTATTCCTTGATGTTGAGGAAAATATTTTCTAGCCTTCAATGCCACGTTGTACATTGCATAAACTTGTTAATCGATGGATGGATAGTTTAACTCAATTCCTTTCAATCAGAAACTCATGAACCATATAGGCAATTCGTTACCTTGATCATCCCTTTTCATATTAATGAGAACAAGAGAAGTATTAGAAGCGAAAGTATACAATATGAAATATTTGTTGAAATTTGGATTGTATAGTGTTGGAGTTTCTACCATTGGTTACATAATACAAGAAAATGTATCCTTTTCCCTTTTATCCCACTTGTAAATTGCACCCTTCTTTGATCATCTCTTGTAATCATTTCACTATATATGTGTAGTCTGAGATGAACTTGCAAAGGAAACTAATTTTTCCGAAGAAGGACTACATATATTTCTTGTTTACTAGAAAGAGAATCTAAATTATATTTTTTACCCATTATGGGTCCACTTCAATCCCAACCTTCATGATGATATGGCCTAATAGATTTCCCTTGGATAATGAAGAAGGGATCTTCTTAGGATTTTGATAAATCCCATCTATGCTACATCGCTCAAAAAAAAATTAGATGATGCAAGTGAACAAATCTGTTCTTCAAAAACACTATCACATCACATAAGTAAGTGAAAATGCTATATATTGTTATACCATGAAATGCGGAGCCCATAGCATGCTAGAAAGTGGATCACTCATTGAAAAGTGTGTTGAAATAAGGAAATGTTTAGGGGGATGAATAAATAATTCTAATATTAGTTTCCATTTTATATTATCCTTACAGTATTTTTGTACCAGCTACAACCACCCTCCAAAATTTTGCCTTAGCTTCGTTTCAGAGCCTCCCTACCAACATTTCATAGCATGTTGTCTTGCTTTGTCAAGTACACAAGCTTCAGTGTTTTTATTGATAAATACAACCTATCAACCAAAGCTTCATTCATTCCCTTCACAGGTTCTTCATCCGGGCTTGGTCCAACTATAGGCTAAAAAGCTACCCCAAGAAATTGCACAATTCTAGAGGGAAACCAACCTTCCCTCTAGAAATTGTGCAATTATGTATGGCAACCTGTTGGGCCTCATAATTGCGCAATCCTACCAGTCAAGCTTCACCCAGAAAACTACAAAATCCTTCCTAGTAGGGCTGCTTAGCCCAGGAATTGTGAAATCCTAGGTAAAAGTGATCTTCTCTACATAGAAATTCCACAAATCTCTTGGCATCCCGCCCAGCTCCCATCCATAAATGTGCATTTTCTCCCAGTAATTCAACGGCCTCATGCATGAGCAATCGGGTTGTCTAGTTCCACACGGGACCAACGAAACTTGACTTGAATGCATGGCTTTCTTTTTTCTGGAATAGCAAAAGGTAACTTGCAGAAATCATCCCTTGATTCAGGGAACTATTTTTAGCAGCTAGAAGTTACATGCAAAGTTTGTTTTAGAAACTTTCCTCCAAGTGCTACTTTTTCCTAGATTTGTGGCATGCACGTCATGAGCTCAAAATTATTTATTCAACACATCAAAGCTCATTCTTTCACATCATTATTGTAGCTCTGACATCTGATAGCATATCAAGGACCCTTCAACACATCCAACTCTTCTATTCAATGGTATGTGTTCTCAACTTTTCCCTTTTAGCATTTGTGCCGCTTTTTGTGTTTTTGCTTTTGTGAGTGTTGTTTACTTGATTTATTTGAATGCATGTTGTTGTTTACATGCATACGATCTTGTGCTAGCACCGTTTCAGTTTTTGTTGCTATCTCACCGCTATCGCATGCATGAAACTATTTTGCACGAACGACCGTTGATTCAGAAACTCGCTTCACCTACATGCAAGTTGTTTTATTTTCTGAATCTTTCATTCAATGTTTGCATGCATGATCAGTCACTCCTTATTTCACTTGGCATTTCCATGCATTCACTTTCATATTTTCTTTCAGTTTCCCATCGGCAAGTCTGGCCAGCCTTGGCCAAGACTCTACCTCACCAAGAAAACATTTTGCAATTCGGGGAAGGAAGGCTCTGTCTTCCTCTCTAGAAATGTGCATTTCTACCTAGACACTATCCTCCAAGACTGTTTTATGAATTTTTGAGAGACAGTGACTGCTGGCCTAGAAAATTGTGCAATGCAGTCCCTGAGCTTGTAATCATTGCCAGCTGAAATTGCACATTGCACAATCCCATCAATCAGCAGTCCACCTATATTGTGCATTGTGCAAATCCAACAGCTATTCTTGCCTCCCAAACAACCTAGACTACCTTTTGTGTAGTTCTAGATGACATTCAACCAACGTCCCAGAAGAAATTGTGAAATATTTGCCTATCATTCGCTAGGTATGTGTTATGTCATTCCCCGAATTTGCTTCAGTTTTTGCTGATGGATTTCTTGCCATGTTGCTTTGCCTCTAGATCTTTCAGGTGTTCATCTACCTCTTAGCAGTATAAGATCAATGGCCTCTAAGAGTTCAGGATCAAAGGACACTAACGGAAATGTAACTAGAACAACAATTGAACATGTGTCTGCATGTCTAACAATCTATGAAGATAACAAGTTGTTTCTAGATAATGACATCAAGTTGAAATGGAAAGAGGTCAATGAAGCATTTGCAGGCACTTTTAGGGAAGACCTCAAAGACTGCTAGGTGTATGTGAACATTCACATGTTTGGCTTGTATCAGATTGCATGCAGATACCCTACGCTCCCATGCACGGACATGATACACTAGATCATCTCACACATTGATCCTGAGACGATGATTTGAAGTAGTGTTAGCGAGACAAAGCTTTCAACCTTCTAGACAGAGGATTATGATGAGACGTATCAGATGTTGGAGCTGATGACTATCATGGGGACTCCCTTCAGCTTACCTAGAAATAGTGCCAACTCCAGAGACATTCTTAAGAACTAGGTAAAGGATCCAGCTAGATTCAGGATGACACCCAACCAGATCTACAAGACAAAGATGCTATGGAAGGCATATCAATACTTGGACATATTTGCATGTTGACTATATGGCCAAGAAAGCAATAATGGAAACTTTGAAGTGGGAACGGATATGGTTACCAGTTTCGTAGAGATAGCAAAGAAGTGACTCGATTTTGAAAAGGGGTGATGCAGAACACACATATTTTTTTTAGAGCATAGTTTTTGGAGCTTTAATTTTTTTTAAGTACATTACATTTTAGAATGTTAGTGATTTGCATGCTAATTTTAAAAAGGGGTGATTTTGCATCACTCCTTTTTTCTAAAAGACCTATTTTGTGACTTTAAATTTTCTAATGTATGAAATGTAAATAATTATTTTCTAAATTTACACTTTAAATTTTTTACTATATTAAGTGTGGATATTTTTTTTAAATGTTACATTTTTTTACACTTTAAAATTTTGTATTTCAATATTTTTC
>APFE031129563.1:271825-306932 GCA_000404065.3 Pinus taeda
GTTACTTTATTCTATAGCTTTTTTATTATTATTATTTTTTTCCATTTTTTTTTATAATGGTTTATGAGATTAAAAATAAAGCTTTTTTTTGAAAATATGTTTTTCTTATTATTTTTTTTTCTGAGTAAAGACTAATTCTATTAAAAAAGAGAAGAGTATAGTACAATCAAGCTTGCATGCAAGCGAAGCAGAAAAGCAAGGGGGCCTAAGGAGATAGGCACTACCTTGCTCCTTGGCTTAGAACCAGGAGAGGGCTAAAGAGAACATGGAATAACAAAGAACCGGAACTAAGCAGAGAGAACTACCCTGAGGGGGTTGTTACTATCACACGACTTTTTTTTACTTTTTTCTTACTTACTTTGACCCATTCAGTGGAATTTGGCTGAGCCGAAACAAGTTGAAGACTGTTCTGCCCTGGCGGCAGAATATCCTTCTCAGAATTTGAGGATGAAGTGAAATGAGAATGTTTCTGGGAAATCTGAGAGACGGAGGGGTTTGCCGGATCATCCAAGGGAGCATCCAGCGGAATCTCAGCGTTCAGTCCATCTGCTACTATTTCCTCCTCATCTGAACTGGCGGAATCTGAATCCTCCATAGGTGGAGGAGGCGCACAAGGGTTCCAACTTTTGGACTTGGGCTTGGGCTTTGGAATCTTCTTTTCATCGAGGTACTGGGGACAGGAACTTTGGAGATGTCCTGTTTGATGACAATGGCAGCAACAGAAAGCTGTGTTCTCGTAATCCAAGTTTTGAGTCCAATGGAAATCTCCATACTTGAGATTAATCTGATCCGGCAGTCCTCTGCTTATATCTATTTTTGCACAGATTCTACCATATCTGCAGAGCCCATTTTCTTTTCGAGAAGAATCTACAGCCAGGTATCTTCCTAAAGTTTTTGCAATTGCTAAGAAGACCGATATATGCCATAGATGCACCGGAAGGTTCGAGAGCCTGACCCAAATGGGAGTCTTAGTGATAACAGTTGTAGAAGGGTCGAAGTCTAGAAACCAAGGAGTAAGAAAAAGCCCCGCCGAGCCCCAAAACCAAGGGCCTCCCATTAAGGCCTTCTGACAATCTTCATTTCGGTCAAAAACCACAATGAAGAATCCTTTTGAACATAAGTGTATCTCGCTTTTTTTAGTCCAATTGGTATGAATCCATTGGTATAGATCTGAAGTGCGAGGCCATAGTCCATTGAATCTACATACAAGTGTGGCTTCTGCATAAAGTTGATAGCGATCATCAATCCCAGGATGGGAGAGATTGATGGAAGGAATGTCCTCTGATTTGTCTACCAGAAAAGGCTTTAGAGCCTCAAATGGATGGCCTTCTGTTGAAGAAGGCTATGAATGGGCAGCATCTTTGTGGACAACATCTTTAAAACAGAAAGAAGGGGCAGAGGAGGTTTGTCTGAAGGAACCCCCTCTCAAACGAAAAGTAGCTACAATAGAGGCATCCCTCTGAATGTTGTAAAAAGAGAGAGGAAGGGTAGTCGTAAGTTGCTTACCCTTGTATACCAGTCTGAGGCAAGATGAGGGGATCCCTAGTTGGCCTTCAAGATTTTGCAGAAGGTCCTGCATAAGATCCGTTGCGCGTGCCCATTGCATTGATGTCTTTCCCGAGAGGTTGACTTGGATCTGGAAAATGAGAGAATCTTCATGCAGATCTGGGTCAGATCTGGCTCCTGCTACCCGACTCTAGCCTTTGCAAATCTCAGAAGAGAGAGGATTGGAGCTTTGAAGGGCCTTCTCCTCCTGAATTTTCCTCAGGGGAATGAGAGTAGAAGAGGGGAGGGTCCAAAGATTAAAAATCCTGTCAATGCGTTCCGCCGAGGAGAGTTTCCAGGAGATCCGTCCAGGCAGATCCAGGAAGCTTAAAAAGTTTTGCAGATCTAGAACAGGGTAATAGCTATCCTGGATGAGAAGATACAGCATTGATATGAATGGGCATCCTTCCAGAGTGGAGAAATTCTTCCTGGGGGCCACTGCCTGAGGATGGATAAGAGGGTACTCTGCACGTTCTCCCTCAGCCGCTATACCTTCATTTTGATGGGGTCGGCTCGCACGTGAAGCAGCTGCAACAGTCCATGAGCTGTCGGCTATAGGGCCAAGGGCTAAACAACTAAGGGGGGCTTTCAGACTATGATGGCCAGCAAGCATATTCGAGGTGGAAAAAACCTGAAATCCGCGGATGCAATGCGCATCACCGAGGGCAGATCTAACGGTGGAGAGGTTAACCAGAAACTCATGGATGAAGCACTCGGCCCCTGCATCGTCAGAACTGTCTCGAGGCCAGACAGCGGCCGAAAGCGAGGCGGCGACAATATTTTTAGGGTTCATCTTTTACCTCTCCACAGTGTCTTATGTTTTTCTTATTATTTATTTCTTTATATTTTTTTAATTTTTTAATTTTTAGTTAATTTTGTTTTTTTTAACATTTTTATGATTGATTTTTTTTATATTATTTTTTATTTACGTTTTGCTATTTTTTTTTAACTTTTTTTGTGATTTTTCTGTCTTATTTTTGTGTTTATTTTTAAATTTTATGTTTTCATTATTTTTTTGAAATTTTAATGTTTTTCTGAGTCATGATAAAATCTTTTACACCATTATTTCAAAATGTTGAAAATTTACCCTAGACAAAAAAAAAGTGTCATTCTAGCATGAACACTTTTTGTTTTGACGGTGCTTTTTTCACAATTTTTGCACATAAAAATTTGGTTTTACTGGCATTTTTGAAAAATGTCAAAATTTGACTCTAAAAAAAGTCATCGTTCCAGTATCAACGCTTTTCATTTATAGGTTGTTTTTTGCACAAGTTTTGCACAAAAAAATTGTTTTCACTGCGATTTTTAAAACATGTTCAAAATTGACCCTAAAACAACAACCCATCGTTCCAGTATACACACTTTTCGTTTTTAGCACTGTTTTTCATGTTTTTTTGGGGTTTTTGGCGAGAGTTCCCATTTTGAGTTTATATTTCCAGTTTCAAATTTTACATTATTAAGCATAGAAGCCTTCCCATGGAGTTGGGTAATCGCACTGGACCAACTGGCCAAGGAGGGAAAACCATGTAACTAGTGCAGCATGTTGACTCATCAGCTGAAGGAATAGGTAACGAAGGCTCGACAGTCACCCAGAGGTATGCAAGCAGAGATCTACATGTCCACCTACATCTTATATGCAATCTGTGCCTGACAGGAGTTTTAGGGCTTGGAGTGGGCATGGTCACTAGCAGAGATTACTATGAACACATATTGTAAGTTTTTGTCTGAATGCAACTTCAGAGGAGTTATCACACGACTGTCTAATCATTTTTTCACCCCAGTTTACAGGATGATATTCGAACAAGATCCACCCTGGATGTCGAGGGCAGTAATGGAGGCACTGATAAACATTGTTTATTGTTATGCCTCAACATCTGGCACCTTCATACAAATTTTCAACACAGAGAAGCATCTGCATGTTCTATCGAAGTTTTCCATGGACATACTCATCATGTAGGAAGTAGCATATCGCATCTCGGAAGGATTGACAGCTAGACTACATGAGAAGAAGAAGGCACTTTGGCCTGCTCTTCCATTGCGGATTGGGTTATATGAGATCTAGAGTTTCAAGCAAGTGGATGTCGAAGCAGAACAGATGAAGAATTATCAATTCGACCTCTGAAGTTACAATCCATATGACCTGTATTGTATTGTAGAGATCATTGCACAAGAGTACGGTTCATCTAGATCCACGAGGAATTTCGCTAGCCAAGGAGGACCCATGGAGATATCACTATAGCTTCTCCTGACCCTATGAACAGGTCGGCTTAGCTGTGGAGTGGCTAGAAAAAGAGCATGAAGTAGCATCCTAGAGAGTACCAGCACCAGCAATAGCAGTAGTAGAGGCAGGCATACCAGTGCCCGACAAGGGCAAGAGGAAGATTGTCGATCACATGGAGGAAGAGCAAAGCTACAAGTTTCGAGCAAATCCACCTGTAGAGGAAGCAGCTATGGCTATAGAGGCGAAGAGGCAACAAAATGATAAGTGAATTGCACAAAGGTAGAGGGATAAGAGAAGAATAGAGGTAATAGAGAAGGAGTTGCATGACATGAAGGAGCAACTCTAGAAGGAATAAGAGCTAAATAAATAGGAGAAGGAAGCGCAACATCAACAGGTAGTGGATTCATCAGAACACCTTACATCAGGTAAACAAGGTGAACCATCGTAGGAGCATGACTTCACTCGTGTGATATAGCAAGCACTTCAACAGTTGGATACAGATGTCGAGAAACAAGAATTGGAACATGACGTTGACCTTATGTCTCAACACCAAGAGGTTGGCTTACATACTTCACTGCATCCAAAAGATGAGCAAGTCTCAAGTGACCAAGGAGGCACTGAGATCCTTGGAAATCAGCTAGAAGGAGAGATGCACAACATATCATTCAACGAGTCTCAACATAGAGTTGTGCAGTGTTGTAGAGTGTCAACTCTAGATGATCATACATATCCTACAAAAGTTGATGAATGTGATCATTTTTTATGTGCAGAAACATCTAGTAGCCTTGGCTGATGCAACCAGAGTGTATCTTGAAGCCACTAGCTCAAGTGTTCTCTCTTTGATACCCAAGAATGAGAAAATGGCTAAGAAACTATAGGCGACCAAGAAAGAAGGAGAGTTGGTGACAGCGTCCATGCAAGATGAACTAAGGAAGGAAATACTAGATGAAGGATTGTCCCTTGACACAATTATGCAAGAATTTTACTCCAAGTTTAGCACCGTGCATAAGGTAGTGATCCATCTCAACGGATGGCAGCAACAATGTGATAGAAGAGCATGTATGTTGATGAAATGACATGTTTTTGTTGATTACATGAAAACATGGATGATGAGATACAAGGGAGCCTCGCTTCACTTGACTAAGATGATGAAGGCCAATGCAGTTGAGCTGAGGGCACGTATCCAGAGTCAAATCTAGAACTATGAAGAGCTCCTACAGATCATCACTAGTATACATGCTTCCCATGCACATGTGTTCAAGAGTATGGATTTTATGGTGCACGGAGATGTGATCCCCTGTATTTGTAATCTCACCCAAGTGAAGACAAAGGCATGGCACCGACGAGGGCTTGACTTGCACTTTGATGAGTTGATGCGTATTGCCACTAGCCCAAACATTCCCATTAGTGAAGACATCATGCACAAGCATGTTACTGGTTTAGCCACATTGAAGACAATTATGCACATGCTTACAAATGAGTTGGACAGACGAGCCCGAGTAGTGTACCCAGATGCTATGGAGGCAAGAGTCAGGTTCCAAAAATATGTCACCTTGGAGCACACAAACACCATTGTGGACTACCAATCTTGGCATCAGTATGTTACTATTGATCACCACGAGGATTTTGAGGAGTTGGACATCCATGGTTGCCTAAGTCATAGAGATGTCTACCATGGCTTTCTCAAGCCATTTATCTCACATTGGTACATGTGCATTGTAATTTAATGTCTTGTCAAGTGTAAGTCAAGTGTCAATAGTTGGATGTAACAGTCATAGAGTAGATGAAGAGTCATGAGGGTAATTGAGCTGTCATAAACGGGAATGTCAAGGGCCACCCCACTCTTTTCTATAAATAGTCCCTCATAGCTCATTGTATAGGCTTTTTGGTCTGCAAAGCTTCCGATAAGACTATTTTGGAGAGAGCTTGGACAGTATTGTAACGATCCCTAGCTTTTCCACTATGCAGAACTAGTACATCTGTTTGGAGGAGCAGGCGATTGTGGCTGTAACATTCCATAATTAGAACTAGTGGTTGGAAATAGATGTATAGGATGACTCTAAATGGTATATGTATATGTTTACTCACGCATGCATGTATAACTATCTAGTTATGTATGTATGAATCTTTCTTAAATGTGTTGTTGGTTTAGCCATCACTTTGGAGTGCTAGGTAACTTTCCTTCCATGTTGTGATGCATCTTTTATCGTGTATCCCTTCTTAACTGCATGCTATCATAGGTTTCCAAGGGGCACACTCATCTCAACTCCCGTGTGTTAAAACCTCTCATGCACCTTCCTTAGCTCATCGCAACTGTTACACACTTGCTACCAACAAAGTTATCTTACTTGCCTCTATGAAAAATTGTGTTCAAGGCATCACCATACGACCCATTACTGGGACTACTACACCAAAAGTTCTGAGGTCTAATTGGGAGTTCTTACCAAGGAGATTCCTTGACATGTTAGTGGGTCTAGTACCATCAACATTTTTGGTGCTATGAGGGCCAGATTACAAGTTGTGTCCTATCATCATGTTTTGAACCTTTTCATATCTATCATGGATTCTTGCACTCTTCTCCCTTCACAATGTTTTTTGACTCACGAAGATATCACCATCATGAGGGAGTTTTTCGATCACCTTTCCACTTACATGTATGATGGTGAAGGTGAAGTGGCTTGACCTTGGTTCTTACATGACTCTTTTTCCATGCTTCAAGAGGAAGATGCATGTTCTAATGAATAGGCCAGTTTGTTGCTTGCATACACACTTCGTGAATCCCTAGATTTGTAGCTGTGTAGCCTACCGGTTGAAAGTGTGCACTCACTTGAGCTATTTTGTGACCTCATTGAAGATAGTTTCTATAATTTTGATCCATACCATCTTGACCAAAAAATGTTACAACAATGGAAGGCTCCACATGAATCGACTGTGGATTTTTGGCAGCACTTCCGTGATTTTCAATTTCAAGCTCCAAAGAGCCAGATGAAATTTTTCTATATTTGACACTGATTTTAGTATTACATTAAGAAATCCACTCATCCTAAGAAGAAGTTTGAAATGAAGCCTCACTCAACATTCTTTAGTGATGGAGTTGCGCAATCCCAGATGGATAGCTCCACCATTGCAAAGTTATGTTGAGGATCATGCTCATGCACCTGTTTAGCTATCACATCCTCCCAACACCACTTTGCTTAACTTTCATGTAGATTTGGTTGTGAGTCCATGGAGTTGTCATATGAATTTTGCTCCATAGCCTCCGTCTTCACACTCGTTGTTGCTACGAATGATATTGTTTTGTTTCCTTCCATTCCAGACTCTAGACTTTTTATGAATGAGGAACAATCCACTGACAGAGTTGGTGTTGCACAACCAACATGCACTGTCATTCATGAAGAATATGAGTGGGAGCTTGAGCATCAACACTCGGCAAAGGATGACTCCCTTCCGTCTAAGCCTCCTCCTTTCTTTCTTGACATATTTGGTGAACCTCCCATCAATGATTTCCCATGTGTATCTTCATCCACGGATGCACCAATTGTTGATCACTTACAAGACACACCGGATGTCAGTCCATCATCCAAAAATGAAGAAGATAAGTCATTCATTGAAAGTCCACTTGATTTCTCATCTTCATTTTCTAGAAATACAGAGGATGAATTTGTCTGCTTTTCATATACCCATATGTTTGATTCATCAAATCATGATGATGTTGATGAAATCATTGTTTTTTTTTATCATGGTTGTCGTGATCCATTTACTTCCATATTCGATCATAGTTATGTTTCTATTGCAGTTGATTTTCAAAGCCATCAGTCTATGATGATCTACTTGATGATGAAGCTAAAACACCCAAGACCGTAGAAGCACTTCATCCCAAGCTGATGGTTATGTCAGGCCCTCACTCTCTTAGGGTTAGTTTCACTTCTGATAGTATAGGAGTGGTGTTTTCTTTTAGCCAGTTTGCTTGCATGGTTGTTTTCTTACTTGCTTTATTTATTTGCTTGTTTTCTCGCTTTATTTCTCACTCGTTTTTTCTTTTGTTTCTACTTTTCTCTGTTGTTTGTTAGTTTTCTTGTTTTGTTCGTAGGTTAGTTTTGCATGAAATCATGTATGACTCTTGAAACATGTTGGGTAAACTATAAGAGGCCTTGTGAAGCTATCACTACTTGGCTACCTATCATCTTTCCTCTTGTATGAATAAATTGTTTCTTTAAGTCCATGATAAGTCGAAGGAAAATACGTACCGTTAGAATGAACCTTGGTGAAAACACAATGCTTTCACGCTAACTAGTGTCACTTACTCTACTCAGTTTTTTTTAGATTAACCCTTGTTAGCTCAGTCAAGTAGTGTAAGGTGCGGGAAAATAGCTTAACAAGCACATTAGAGGTATAATAAACTACTTCTCTATAGGAACAACATCTTCTACTCGTAATAAGTTGGGATCCCTCTTCCACCTCTAAAATGAATGAGTGTTATGCACAATTACGAAAATGAAAAAAAATAAAAAGTGAAGAATGTTGCAAAAATGAAAATGAATAAGAAAAAACAAGAGAAAGGCTTCCCCCACAGAGTTTTGATGCAAGTAGCTCTGTTGGGGTATTGACCAAGATCACTCATAGTGGAGCCATGCTTGTGTTCCTATGTGACTCTATCATGGTACTGTCAAGGTCTGCTGGTAATGGAGCAACACCAGAGATCAAACTAAGACTTTGATGACTATATTGCTTATCCACCAATATACCCCTCAACCCCAATCAAAACAACAATGTTTCCTTGGCTTGGAATGTGTGTCAATCGACCAAGAGTCTGGCAGATGCCACATCTTATAATGAAGCTAGTGCAGAACCTAGAGGAACTCATAATTGAACAATACTTTTAGAGGTGTTAGACTTTGTTTCCATGAATAAGGTCCATTTAGAGAGTTGGAGTTCTACCAATGTGTTGTTAAGTGTTGTAGCAGCTACAACCACCTGCCAAAATTTTTCCTTAGCTTTGTTTTGGATCCTCCCTACCAACCTTTCACAACACCTTGTCTTGTTTTGTCAAGTACACAAGCTTTAGTGTTTTTCTTGTACAAAGACAACATGTTGATCAAAGCTTGATGCATTTCCCTAATAGGTTGTTCATCTAGACTTTGTCTAGCTGCAGGCTGAGCATCTCCCCTAAGAAATTGTGCAATTCTGGAGAGCAACCAGCCTTACCTCCAGAAATTGCGTAATTTTTTCTGGCAGCCTGCTTGGCCTCACAATTGCGCAATCCTACTAGTCAGGCTTCACTCAAAAAATGCACAATTCTTCCCAGTAGGGATGCTTAGCCCAAGAATTACGCAATCCTTTGTAGCAGTTAGCTAGTCTACCCAAAAATTGTGCAAATCTCATTAGCATCCACCCCAGCTCCCATCTAGAAATGTGCATTTTCTCCCAACACTTGAGAAACCTCATGCATGAGCAGTTGGGTTGACCAGTTCCACTCGAGAACAAGGAAACTTGACTTGCATTCATGGCTTTATTTTTTCTATAATAGCACAAGGAAACATGCAGAAAATCATCCCTTGATTCAGGGAGCTATTTTTAGTAGCTGGAGGTTACATGAAAAGTTTGTTTTAGAAATTTTCCTCTAAGTGTCACTTTTTTCGATATTTGTGGCATGCACATCATGAGCTCAAACTTATTTAATCGACACATCAAAGCTCATTTCGTCACATCGATGTTGGAGCTATAGCATCCCACAAAACACCCAAGACTCTTCAATATATTCGGGTCAGCTATTCATAGGTAAGTGGTGTCAACTTGTCTTTTTTAGCATTTTTGTTGCTTTTTAGGTTTTCACTTGTGTGAATGTTTTTTGCTTGATTTATTTGAATGCTTGTTGTCATTTGCAGGCATACTAGCTTGTACTATCACTATTTTAGTTTTCATTGCTATCTCACTGATGTCGCATGCATGAAATTGTTTTGCACTAATGGTTGTTGATTTGGTGACTCACTTAACCCACATGCATGTTGTTCTATTTTCTAAATATTTCATTCAATGTTTGTATGCATGATCAATCACTTTTACTTTCACTCAGCATCACCATGCATTCACTTTCATATTTTCTTTCAGTTGCCCATCGGCGAGTTTGGCCAGCCTTAGCCAAGACTTTGCCTCACCAAGACAACATTGCACAATCCAGGGAAGGAAGGCTTTGTCTTCCTCTCCATAAATGCACAGTTTTACCCAGAAACTATCCTCTAGGACCATTTTACATAGTTTTGAGGGACAATGACTACTGGCCCAGAAAATTGTGCAATGCAGTCACTGAGCTTCCAATCATTTCCAGCTAGAATTGTGCATTGTGCAATCCCAGCAGTCAACAGTCAGCCTAGCTTTCACATTGCATAAATCTAGAAGCCAGTCCTACGTCCTAGACAATCAAACTACCTTTTTTGTAGTTTTGGCAGCCAGTCAACCAACCTCCTAGAATAGATTGTGCAATCTTTGCATATCATTCCCCAGGTATGTGTTATGTCATTCCTCCAATTTTCTTTGGTTTTTGTTGATAGATTTCTTTCCATGCATGTTGTTATGTCTCTATATCTTTTAGGTGTTCATCTACCTCTTAGTAGTACAAGATCAATGGCCTCCAAGACAGCAGGATCAAAAGACACTGACGAAAGTGTAACTAGAGTAGCAGTTGAATAGCTGTTTGCATTTCTACCGATCTATGAAGATACAAAACTTTTTCTATACAAGGAGATCAATCTGAAATGGAAAGAGGTCAATGAAGCATTTTCTGACACTTTTAAGGAAGGCCTTGAGGACTACTAGGTGTATGTGAACATTCACAAATCTGGCTTGTACCGGATTAGGTGCAGATACCCCACATTCTGTTGGGAGCGGGATCCCCCAAGGGCAGTTTTTAGGCTAAAAGCCCATGTTAAGTCAATTGTTTTAATATAATTGTAAAGAATCCACATTTTGTGATCATGGAGAGCGAAGGTGTTATGTGTCAAAAAAGGTAGTATGCCCATAGTTTTGTAAAGTAAGGTCAACTGTAAGAGACCTACCGATGGTCTGTGGACCATGTGATTGTATAAAAAGACCTAAGCTCTAAGTAGTTTAGGGAAGGAATTGAATATGGAATAAGGTCATAGCTTGGAAGCAAGAAGTCTAAGTCTTGGGTTATAGTGTTTATAGAGGCTCTGCAGTTGAGTGTGTATAGGCCTAGGGTAGAAGTCTGTAGCTGAGTGTGCAAACCCCTGTAGCTGTGTGCGTAGGGTGAACATAGTCTATAACACTTGGAAGATATTAATAAAAGGAGTTAGTTTGAAATTTCTGTGTATTTTTTCTGTTGATGGGTTTGAATATTTTGTGTATGAATTTCCTTTATTATGCTTATATGATGCATGAATGGATGCAATTACATCGAATAATTGAACAAAAATACAAATATATGCTTACGTGGTAATAACTTGAAGTATTTGACAAGATAAGCAAATCACATGGAATAATTGAGGAACCTGTACGACACGCTCCCATAGTAGTGTGAATGTACCTGAGGCATAGGTTAGGGTTACGTGAAGGTTGATTGTATACTTTCACAAAGGTATTGAAGGCCATAATAGAGGGTTTGTCTTACATGCCCTAGAGTAAGACCACCTACATGAAGGCATGGATATAAGAAGTCAAACGACATCACAACCATCTCAAGTTGCAGAAACTTGGTTCCATCATCCCCCCATACTACTTCGGGTGATGCTTTGGACCGCGCTCCACGGGTTGATGCCGAAAGGGCCAGTAGTGTAGGGATTTATTTAGCTAATTAACCCTAAACCTGGGTCAGGGCCCCTCAAGCCAACAAATGGTTTTGTTGCTGGGATCAGAATCTGCACAAGAGATGTGTGATGTCATACAATTAGAACCCAACTAAGAAGGAGATTGGAGACTAGTTGGGTAGAAAGATCCATGAATTTGTGGCACAAGAGAAGAGAAACCCATGACTAACAGAAGAATAGTGGTTGGACAGATACCTATATATAGAGATCTAGGAGACCTTTTTTTTCTCCTTCCCTATTGAGCTATACGAGTGAAACTAGTAGATAGCCAAGGAAGCTGGAAACTTGATAGTCCTATTGTGTGGACCCCGGAGCTAGTGTGAAGGTTCAAATCATTGGAGGATAACATCACTTGCACTGTCAATCATTGGCTTAATCGCGTCATAGGAGGATTTGTGGTTGAATTCACAGTCGACACCTCAGTCACCTACAGTGAGGTGGAGCGACGCTTTTTCAAAGGACTGTGAGGTAAGTAAATAAAATCTTCGAACATCTAGATTAAAATGATATTGTGTGAAAAACAATTTATGCAGCTAACTTGATGTTCGGGACTATGTGAAGCAGAAAAACTTACTAGACCGAAGGAAAAAAGGGTCTAGAGTATAGTCCCCTAATTTCACCTCCGCGAGGTGACGAAGAAGGGATAGTGAAGGTTTCTCCACGAAGTGCTATTTAGCTAATAAGACAAGGATTCCCATGAATACCACCTCCACCCATGCCACCTCCAACTTCACCAACCTCACCTCCAACTTCACCCATACCACCTCCACCTCTACCATGGTTCAGTATGGCAAATATTGAGAAGTTTCCTTTGTTCAAAGGCTTGGAAAATGATGACCCAGACCAATTCTGGTTCATTGTGAGGACTGTATGGGAAGCTCAAGGTGTTAGATATGATCATATAATGAAGGTGACACTAGTTAGTGCTCTGCAAGAACACATGTTAACCTGGTATATTAAGTACTCTAATGACAACCCAAATGTTGGAGTAGCAAACATCCAGGTAGCACTAAATAAGGAATTTAGTAGGCCTAAATCAGCTTCCCAGTAGATTGTGTGATTTAAAGAGATCGAGATGCAACCAAGAAAGATTCCTTGGGAACTAAATTAGAGGAAAAAATGTACAATCCATGAAGGCAACATGAATTTGACAAATGGACAACATTGCAAGTGGTTTGTGGCTTCACTACTACCACACGTAAGGAGTTTGCTATCAAAATAAAGATAACAACTGAAGCAAAGGCCTTAGACATTTCCATGAGACTACATGAAACTCTAACGCAAGATCCTAATCTAGTAGTTCAGTAGATCCATGTGTAGTTGAAGAATCTGTGCCTTGAGATGCAAAGTTTGAAGCAGGACAAGACGGTTCAACCAGAGGTACACGAGGAGGTATGGTGGTTTAAATGCAAAAGTCAGGTTCATGAAAAAACCATTGTGCAGTCTTTGCAAACTATATTTTAGGAGGTGGTTAGATTCCTTTAAGGCCAGAAGCTCAAGCAACACCTAATGTGGGGCTTTTATTATAGTGCGCTATCTGTCGAGTAGCCAGAAAACATGCCACACATGGCTGTCAGAAGCTACAAAAGTTTGTACAGACAACGCAACAACTGTTCTGCAACTTTTGTAGGTTAGTAGGGCATGATGAGCATACTTGCAAGAGCTATGAACTTATGATGGATAGAACTCCCACTTATAGGGTTGAAGCCAAAATGTGGCCCCTTAACTAGAGCGCAGGGATGGTATAGACAGGATTTCAGGGGCACGAAAGAGGATGACGTGGAGGAGGACCTGGTAGAGTTCAAGGAAATTTTATTTGCTACAATTGCGGAGAACCAGGACACTATGCTCGTGATTGCACTAATCCAACGCATCCCTCGTGCAAGTATTTCACAATTTTTAATCATGAAATTGAAGATTGTTCTATGCTGATAGGTAGGATATGTGACAAAGCGGTGCTACCACCTCCACTGACTTAGAAGCTACAGATGATGGGGCATGAACCACATGAGGAAGATCCAAACATAAATATAATGCTTAGAAGTGGAATCGTGATAGGAGATGACAAGGGGAAACATTGAGAAGACAGTACATGGGTTCTCAATGCCCTGGCAAAGGAGGTTGAGTTCGATTTGGAGTGCACTCGTGAAGCTTTCATGGAAGCTAAGAAGAGCTTTGTTGAGGCCTCCACCTCAGGAAGCAAGGATAAGCCTGAGAAAGAGATAAACCTCTCTATTCTCACAACTTTCTTGGAAACTTGTATGAATTTACTACACAATAGTAAGGTTGTGAAAGGGTTACAAAAACTCATCAATAGTTGTGATGGAACCACGCTAGGTGAGTCACATGTAGTATGAAATATTGGTAAGAAAAAAACAAGGATAGGATGGGAGATGAGACTGACCGCATAGATAGGAGAGTGTGAATTGGATGAGTTCATTTTGGACCTAGAGTCAAATGTGAATGTCCTACCAAAATAGATTTGGGAGTGGATGGGGAGACCTACGCTACAATGGTCTTTGATTCGAATAAGGATGGAAAATCAACAGAAGATCATCCCCATGGGGAGACTGTAGGTGGTGACTGTGGATATTGAGAGAGTGAGCATGCTAGCTGAATTTGAAGTAATAGAGATGGTTGATGACAAAAATCCCTATCCTGTGCTCCTCAAAATTGACTAGGCTACTGATATGAAAATAGTAATCAATGTGAAGAAACAAAAGATGATCTTTGAGAAGAAATCATTGGGCATAATAGTACCCCTTGATCGAACTGAAGGATTGCACTATACTGAACCTATTTGCGATTATGAGAGTGATGACGACTTGGACTGTATCTATAATATAATAGTTTGATACAAGGATTAGGTGAATCCCACCATGGATGGATGGTTTACATGGGATCACAAGAGTTCATGCACTTTGGACTCCGATCAAGAAATAGAATGTTCGCGGAATTGGTTACATGAAGTAACTATGTTGAATTGCAACATGATGACCCAGTTGTTGTGTTGTGTGTCATTAGAGGTAAGAAATATGCCTACTTATAATGCTCTGAATGAGGTGGATATCTTTTTGGATGCATTTGAAAGGGAGGTACCAGAAAAGCAGCACCACGAGGCCTTGGACTAGGCATTGCGTGCTACGCCCGTAAGATGGTGGAGTACACATAAAGGAAGCTTTGATGATTGGCACAAATGTAGGAGGATGATGAGAACATAATTTGGGAAGCCTAAGATGTGACTGATAGATAAGTATGATGGGTAGAATGATCCACGCTTGCATCTAGCCAAACATACCCAGGCTCATGGAGAAAATCCCCAACCTGAGTGGGTGCACCTGTTTTGTCATACCCTGGATGTTATCCGAATGAACTGGTATATAAAAATAGAGCTCCACCATGGGACAAGCAAATGGGATATCCTGCACGAAGGATTCATGATGACATTGAGTTTTGAGGATAGGTTTGACAATATTGATGAAGCGCTACAGGAAGTGAAAGCAACAATCTTTAGGATACCATCGGTTCCTTTAGACCTGACTCATCCTGAATGCGCTACTCAACTGAGTCGTGCGCTAGAATGTTATAACATAACTGTTGAAGAAGAGGATGAGGATTCATGGAATATTAACATTCTAGAAATAGAAGGTCACTACGAGGTTCAAGGATCGCAAATTGAGAACCCTGATATAATCCCATCATTCAAAATGAAACAAGTAAACATTGGTACGGAGGAAAAACGAAAATTCACAAATATTAGAGACTACTAGGATGATGCGGTGGTGGATAAGCTCGCTTAAATGCTCTGCGAATACCAGGAATTATTCCCTACAAGGTTCATGGATTTGAAAGGAATAATCAGGGACCTAGTAATGATGAAGATCATGCTAAAGCCTGATGCAAAGCCAGTTAAGCAAAGGCCTTACCATCTCAATCCGAAATACAAGGAGAGGGTTTGCTTAGAGCTAGACAAGATTCCCATGGCAGGCATCATTGAGCCTATGGAACGATCTGATTGGTTAATTCCAATGGTTTTGGAAGAGAAGAAGCAGAAGGATGAGATAAGGATATGTGTGGGTCTCAGAAAACTGAATGATGCTTGTGTGCATGATCCTTTCCCGACTTCGTTCACGGACGAAGTGTTCGACAATGTCGGTGGCGAGGAAGCATATTCCTTCACTGATGGGTTCTTTGGGTACCACCAAATCAAAGTCCTGCCAGAGGATAGGAGCAATACAAACTTCACAACTGAGTGGGGTTGTTTTTAATACACTGTAATGTCATATGGATTGAAGAATGCACCTGCAATATTTTCGTGCGTGTTTGTTGCAGCATTCAAGGAATTGATTCATAAGTTCCTTGAGGTATATTTTGATGAATGGATTGTATTTGGGCTGGTTAAGTGCCACATAACAAGCTTGTTCCTAATGCTGGATATCTGTCAAAGATACCAGATCGCACTCAATCTCAATAACTGTCTATTTTTCATTCCTTTTGGGAACCTATTGGGGCATGTGGTTTGTAGAGAAGGACTGATGCTAGACCCTATGAAGATTGCAATGATACTCAACTTGGAAGCATCAAGCAGTGTAAAATAGTTGCATGCTACTCTGGGACATACGGGATATTATAGAAAGTTTATAAAAAGCTATGCCCAGATCACTGAGTCTATGGAGAAATTGTTGAATAAGGATGTCATGTTTTGTTGGAATGATTACTATAAGAATAGATTGGATATATTAAAAGAAAAGATGGTTACTGCATTGATTCTAGTCTTCCTGGACCGGAAGAAAGATTTTCATGTATATGTCGACGCATCATGTATAGTGTTAGGAGGAGTATTGACACAAGCTGGTGGAGAAGGCTTGGACCATCCTATCTCATTTATAAGCCATATCTTATCCAAAGCAAAGAAGAGATATTCTACCAGTCAGCGCAAGGGGCTACCTATGGTGTATACGCTCCAGAAGTATAGGTACTACTTGCTAGGAGACTATTTTAAGATGTATACAGATCACTTTGCGCTAAAATACCTAGTTAATAAGCTTGTGTTGGGGGGCCAAATCTGTAGATGGCTCCTATTGTTCCAAGAGTACAATTTTGAAGTTGTTGTGAAGCCTGGATAATTTAATGGGGGACCATAACATATGTTGTGCATCGAAACAGGAGAGGAAACTACTAACTTGGAAGAAGGATTACCCGATGCATAGCTATTTGTAGTGTGTGTCATGGATGGTCATTTTGAGGATATAATCCACTTCCTAACAATAGGAATTGCACTAGAAGGATACACTATTCAACAAAAGAATGAATTAGTGGTGCTTGCGGCTGGTTTTTCTATCATTGTTGGGCATCTATACAAGGTGGGGACTGAAGAGATATTGCAATGGTATGTACTTGAGTTCAAAAGAAGAAGCATCCTCATAGATTCTCATGGGGGCACCACGGGAGGACATTATGCAAGGAGAACAACCATGCAGAAGATTCTACATGTAGTGTCGTGGTGGCCAATCCTTCATCCAGATTCAAAAGCATATTAGAAGGCGTGTGACGTATGTCAAGGAAAGGATAGGCCATCGTGAAGGGATGAAATGAATTTGAATCCACAAATGGTGTTACAACCCTTCGAAAAGTGGGTGATAGATTTTGTAGGACCCATTCAGCCACAAGGGAAGATAGGAGAAAGGTACATTATCACTGCGACGAAGTATTTGACTTGTTGGGCAGAAGCACAATTGGTGAAGGATTGCAAGGGTGCGACTACCACGAAGTTCTTATTTGAGCATGTACTAACATGATTTGGATGTACGAAGATCTTGATGAGTGATCATGGTACACACTTCCTGAATGAGACAATGAGTGCACTGACGAAGCAATTTCAAGTGTATGACCAGAAGAGCACACCTTATCACCCACGGGCTGATGGGACAATGGAGGCATTCAACAAAATGGTTGAAAACACGTTGACCAAGGATTGTGATGCTCAGTGAAGTGATTGGTACCTACGCATACCTGCAATATTGTGGTCTTATCGAACAACATACAAGAAGTTGACGGGACAAAACCCTTTTAGGCTTTTCTATGCTGTGGAAGCCATAATACCTATGCAATACATTGTGCCTAGTCTATGTATAGTAGCGTTCACATGTATGATGGATTTTAGAGCCCTAGAGGAGAGGCTGGTGTAGCTGGATGAGCTTGAAGAAGAAATATCTATGGCTGGATTTCACTAACAAGTCCAAAAGCAACGTGAAAAGGCATGGCATGATCGACACATCAAGCTACGCACATATAAGGTAAACCACCCACTTTTGTTATATGACAGTAATTTTGATAAATTTCCAGGGAAATTCGGGATGCACTGGTTAGGGAATTTTTTTATTAAGGAGATTACTTACGAACGAGTGATACATTTGGTCAAGTTAAATGGAGAACCCTTCCTAGGAAAGGTGAATGGCAGTCACTTGAAGCCATACACGAGTGGTGCAGCCATGTGACTAAATGAAAGTAGTATAGTCTTAGCACTCTAGGGCGCTGAAAGGAAGCACAGGACTATAAACTAAACTTCTCGGGGTGGGGAGTTACATGATTGGAAGATGGTGCTAAGCATGGATGTGTCACTAGGTCTGCGACAGTGCAGAGGGAGCTATGCTACCTAGGGAGAAATCACATAGCTCAATTGGGAAGTGACTATTAAAGTCATTGTTCATGAAAAGACAACAGAAGTGAGGCCAAATGGAGTGGGCGAGTGGCATTTAAGATGAAATTTATGGTTTAGATATTTCAAAATCTACCACCAATCTGGCATTAAAGAACCTATTTTGGGGGGAACGATTGGTTTTGACTTCAAAATGCCTTATAAATTACAAGTGGTTGCCCAGTTAAAAACACTTGGCATTTTGAGTATTTAGCAGTTGAGCTCTCAAGTGCCTATGAATCATGAGCAATAAGAGCTTCTAATAGTTTCTAGGGTATTTGCAACTTTGCTAGACACATAAGAATTCTTGCGGAAGATCATTTTAGCACCCACAGAAGTTATCAATACACAACAAGTAGTAGAGGAGCCATCATAGGAAATGGAAAGAAAGGCTAAAGTAGCTACCCCGAAAGTGGCCGAAGTATTGATAGAGGTCCCTAAATCCTTGATAACACCGAGACTGAAGCTAAACCCACCCAAGGAGACCATGAAAGGTAAGAAGGGAAAGTAACCTGCCATACCAGTGTGTGCATTGCCAAGACGAAACCCAGTGAAGCCCACTACCTAGGAGAAATGCAAGGCTATAAACCTAGAAGAAGAAGAGGAGGACATAAAAGACATCCCTATGGACGATGAGGATGTGGGAGTGGAAATAGAGGAGGTTGAAGCCCAGTGTGCGAACCCTATTACACAGTTTCCAGAGTATGTCCCTCCACACAAACCTAAGTCCAAGGTCCTGAAGGACATTGATGAAAGTAAGACTACCTTGCAAACCCCTTTGCTACTAGATGAAATCACTTTTGATGGTTCATGTCTGGAATGGGTGCCGGTATTGAAGCTTGAATACTGGGACTTGGTGGACCACAAGAGGTTCTGACACCTGGTGACCAAACAAATGGTGCATCGCATTATAGACACAAATATGGGGATGACTGCACTAGAGCCGTGGAAGTGGCTCAGAGGAGTAGAGAAGGCAGGATTACTCAACTTGCTCTAGGTGCTACACTATAGCTGAACCCCTGTGATAGTCTTGGTCATCAAGCAACTACTGTGCTTGGTGCATGATGGGTCTTTGTGGCTGGAGGAGCCGATACCCATCACTGATATGTTTATTCACTGCATAATGTCCCTGCCATATACAGGAAAAAATCTGGCAATAATCTTAGGCGACAAGGGTGGTGAGCAAGTGCTCGCATAATCAATGAAAGAGAAGTTCAGACTGGTAAAGAAGTCGCACAGGTATGCTATCTCCAGCATTTGCAACCCTGTTGTGAAGGTGGCAACGCAGATCCTTGTAGGGAAGGTGATGCAAATATGTTGCGCCAATGACGTGCCAGCTCCTGTCATCGTGCTCACACATCAGTGTGTGATAGGAGTCTAGTTTAACTAGTCATACTACCTTCACAGAGAGTTCTTGGTGAACTGTTACAAAGCACAAGAGCAAAGCAAGACCTTCTACTACACGTGGCTCTTGCTATCAATTGTGCTAGTAGCATGGGAACTACCAGAAGAGAGCCAATTCACCTTAGCCACATGAGACCTTCCTATAGTAGCAAAGTACACTTCATTGTGGGTGAGCAAGGATGTAGAGCACATTTAGGACAATAAGATCTTCTCGATATTGATGGAAATGAATATCAGGATGGCTATTACTCGCAAGCTACGATTTTCACCTACAATATATCCTAACCTATAGACCTATGTCAAATTTGAAGTTGATTTCAATTGGATATCAATTAGGGTACGGAAGGACCGTACATAGAAGTGGTATGATTTGTTGTACCTAGCCACAGATGATGCCATCAATGAGGTGTTGGATAAATGTCCGGTGAAGCAGCACTCTACCATGGACTTGGTGATGGATGCAAGCATGTCGCCACACAAAATGAGAAGGAAGAGGCCAAGAAGGAAGAGGCCAAGATGAAGATGGCACAACCAGTCAAAAAGAGGAAAAAGGAGGCTTCTATGAAGGCCCAGGCAGAACAAGCAGGAAAGGATGTAGGAAAATAGACAAGTGGTGTAGAGCGGGGCTCTGAAAAAGGCACATGGTCGCTTTCACCTAAGACCAAAGAGGAGGATATAGAACAACACGGCGTGGACCCTCAGGAGACGTCCACCCACGTTAAATGCCTAAGAGAGCTAGGAAATGGAAGGTCCAAAAATAAATCCAAGGCGACCAAGATTTCACTGGACCCTATCACACTAATGGAGGGTGACTTATATGACATCGATGACACAGTCAAAGAATCACTGTGGGGGCCCTACAACAATTTGAGAAGTAGCAGTAGATCGTCCCAGGAGCCATCTAGACTGCGTTACAAGAGTTGTACACCCGCACATCGCACGCTGGTACGATGCCCACCAGCTTAGCTATTGGCACGTTAGAGGCTACTAGTATGTTGCGCACGAAGGCCTCAAGTGCAATAGTGCTACCAGATGGAGCACTGACCATGGAAAATGAGGCTGATAGGCCCACTGTTATCACCTTGAAGGGCATTGGACTGAACCTGACAGCTCTCTCACACGAAGCACTAAACCTCTTATAGGTTGGAGTAATTTTTGAGCTGAGGAGCCATGAGCACCGTGTCCTCCAAATGATCAGTGAAAAGAAGAGAAAAAATGAGAAGATGGCCCTACAAAGAAATGCTTCCATCACCACTGAGGTCAAGGTGACTAGCCAGAGAAAGAAGATCTTATAGGTCATGGAGGAGGCTTGCAAAATGGTCCCAGAGTTGGCCATCTTAGAGGAGGACCTAGTCGAGGTTCGCATCTACAAATTAGCCACAGGGGTGCATGACACTTGGACAGAGATGGCGTAGGATCAGTTGGAGCTGAACCTACATATTATAGAGCTTGAGTTGAGGGCCCATCCTTCAACACTGCTAAAGGTAAAGGAACATTGGGTGGCTACTATCACAGGAACAGTCATGGCAGTAGAGAGTGCATTAGCAGACTACACACAGTTGTTCAAACAACCATTTGAGGTCCTGACCAGCTTGTAGGAGGACCTAAACATCAAGAGGCTAGGGATAGAAGTGTGAAAACTCTAACAACACTCTGATAAGGTTAAGGGCACAACACAAACCATCACACTGACACAAAGGTTAGCCAAGCTGCAAGAAGCCAAGCAAATAAAGGAACAGGTGGATGCAGCGCTACATAAGGAAGTAGTGTTGAATGCATGACTAAAGCCTTTGCTGGAGGAAGCTTGTTGCATCATAGGAAACATTGAATGTAATCATGTGACTCTAAAAGTGATGCAAACTAGCTTCAAGTTGATAGCATAGGGACAGTAACCGAGAAAACAGTTGAAGATGCGAAGCAGGCAGTAGCTCAATGCATAGCTGAAGTTATGGTCATCAATGTCTAGTTGGATAGGCTTCATGCAAAGATGTTCATGCCTATAGATTCACTCGAGGGTGAGTCATGATGTTTGTGTTGGGGGCCTGTTAGGAGCGAGATCCCCCAAGGGCATTTTTTGGGCTAAAATCCCATGTTAAGTCAATTTTTCAAATATAATTGTAAAGACTCCACATTTTATGGTCACGGAGCGCGAAGGTGTTATGCGTAAAAAAGGGTAGTATGTCCTTAGTTTTGTAAAATAAGTCAGCTGTAAGAGAGCTACACATGGTCTGTGGACCATGGGATTGTATTAAAAGAGCTAATCTCTAAGTAGTTTAGAAAAGGAATCGAACATGGAATAAGGTCATAGCTTGGAAGTAAGAAGTCTAAGTCTTGGGTTGTAGTGTAGATAGAGGCTCTGCAGCTAAATGCATAGAGGTCTAGGGTTGAAGTCTGAAGGTAAGTATGTGCACACCTACAACTGTGTGCGTAGGAAGTGTGTCTGTAACACTTGGAAGATATTTAAAAAAGGAGTTAGTTTGCAATTTCTATGTATTTGTTCTATTGTTGGGTTTGGATTTTTGTGTATGAATTTCATTTATTATGCTTACATGATGCGTGAATGAATGAAATTACATTGAATAATTGAATGCAAATACAAATAGCTGCTACGTGGTGATAACTTCAAGCATTTGACAAGAGAAGTAAATCACTTAGGATAATTGAGAAACCTACATGGCATGTTGTGATAGCAACATGAAAGTACCTAAGCCACAGGTTAGGGCTACGTGAAGTTTGATTGTATACTTTTCTGAAGGTATTGACGTCTGAAATAGAAGGTTTGTCTTACAATCCCTAGAGTGAGACCACCTGCGCGAAGGCAGGGATAGAAGAAATCAAATGACATCACAAACATCTCAACATGCGGAAACTTGGTTCCAACATCCCCCCATACTGCTTTGGGTGACACTTCGGTCTGCACTCTATGGGCTCATGCCAAAAGGGCCAAGAGTGTAAGGATTTGTTTGGCTAATTAACGCTGAACCTTAGTCAAGCCCCTCAAGACAACATTTCCCATGTGCGAACATGATACACTAGATCGTCTCGCACACTAATCCTGAGACGATGACTTTGAGCAATTTTAGTTGGATGAAGCTTGCAACCTTTCGACACAGGATTATGATGAGATGTATCAGATGTCGTAACCGGTGACTATCATGGAGACTTCCTTCAGCATACCCAGTAATAGTGCCAACTCTAGAGGCATTCTTAAGAACTAGCTAAAGGAGCCAGCTAGATTCAGGATGACGCCCAGCTAGATCTACAAGATGGAGATACTACAGAACTCATATCAATACTTGGTCATATTTTCATGTCGACTGTATGGCCAAGAATGAATGGAAACCTTCTCATAGAGTTGGGCGATTGTGTTGGACCAACTAGCTAGAGAGGGAAACCCATGTAATGGGTCTGGCATGTTGGCTCATCAGCTGAAGGAATAGGTAACAAATGCTCGTCAGTCACTCAGAGTTTTGCAAATAGAGATCTAGATATCTACCTACATCTTAGATGCAATCTATGCCCGATAGGAGTTCCTGGGCTTGGAGTGGGCATGTTCACCAACAAAGCCTATTGTGAACACATCTTGTAAATTGTTGTCTGAATGCATCTTGAAAGGAGTTATCACACGGTTATTTGATCATTTTGTCACCCTAATTTACAAGATGATATTCGAATAGGATCCACCGTGCATGTCGAGGGCAGCAATGGAGGCACTGATTGATATTGCTAATTGGTATGCCTCACCGTCTGGCACCTTCATACAAATTTTTAGTATGAATAAACCTCTCCATATTCTACCAAAGTTTTCCTTGGACATACTCGTCATCCAGGAAGTAGCATATCACGTCTTGGCATGATTGATAGCTAGACTGCACTGGAAGAAGAAGGCACCTTGGCCTGCTCTTCCATTGTGTGTTGGGTTGTATGAGATCTAGAGTTTCAAGGAAGCGGATGTCAAAGTAGAACAAATGAAGAAGTATTCATTCAACCTCCAAAGTTAGAATCCATATGACCCACATTGCATTGTGAAAAATCACTTCATGAGAGTACAATTCAACTGGATCCATGGGGCATTTCATTGGGTCGAGGAGGACCCATGGAGATATTTCTACAATTTCTCCAGACCGAATGAATAGGTTGGATTTGCTATGGAGTGTTTAGTGAAGCAGCATGAAGCAACATCCCTGGGAGCACCATCACCAGCGACAGTAGTAGCAAAGGAAATCATACTTGTGTGTGACAAGGGCAAGAGGAAGATTATCAATCCCATAGAGGAAGAGAAAAGCTGCAAGTTCCAAGCAGATCCACTAGTGGAGAAAGTAGTTATGGCTATAGACGTGAAGAGGCAACATTTCGACAAGTGAATCGCACAAAGGCAGAGGGGGAAGAAAAGAATGGAGGAAAAAGAGAAGGAGTTTCATGAGTTGAAGGAGAAACTCCAAAAGAAACAAGAGTTGTGCGAATAGGAGAGGGAAGTGTAGTAGCAATAGGTACATTAGGGGGCACAACATGTGCAAACAGATGAAACAACACCCATACAAGTAGTGGATTCATCATAATAGTTGGAATTAGGAAAACAGTGTGAGCCATCACATGAGTAGGACTTCACTCGTGAGATAGAGGAAGCACTTCAATAGTTGTATACGAATATGGAGCAATGAGAATTGGAACAGGACGTCGACCTTATGCCTCACCACCAAGAGGTTCACTTACCCACTTCACTGCATCCAGAAGAAGTGGAATTCTCAAGTGAAAAAAGAGGCACTGAGATCCTTGGAGATCAGCTAGAAGGAGAGATGCACAACAGCTCATTCAACGAGTCTCAACATAGAGTTGTGCAGTATCATAGAGTGTCAGCTCCAGATGGTCATACATCTCTTGCACAAGTTGAAGAATGAGTGATGTGTTTGATGTGCACATACATCTAGCAACCTTGCGTGATGCAACCATAGTGTATGTCAAAGCCAATAGCTCAAGTGTTCACTCTCTAATAGGTGAGAATGAGCGAATGGCTAAGGAACTATAGACGGCCAAGCAAGGAGGAGAGTTGGTGATAGCGTCCACCCAAGCTAAACTAAACAAAGCAATACTGGATGAAGTATTTTCCCTTGACATAGTTATGTGAGTGTTGTACTCCAAGTTTGGCACCATGCATAAGGCAGTCATCCATATGAATGAATGGTAGCAGCAATGTGCTATAAGAGCATGTAGCTTAACAAAATTTCATGATATTTTTTATTACATGCAAAAATGGATGATGAGATATAAGGGATCCCCGCTCCACTTGCCTAAGATGATAAAGGCCAATGCATTCGATCTGAGGGCACATATCTAGAGTCAAATCTAGAACTATGAAGAGCTCCTGTAGCTCATCACTAGTATATAGGATTTCCATATACATGTGTTCAAGAGTATGGATGTTGTGGTGCATGCGGATGCAATCCCATCTATTAGCACTCTCACCCATGGAAAGAGAAAGGCACATGTCTGACTAGAGCTTGACTCGTACTTCGATGAGTTTATGTGCATTGCCACCAGCCTAGACTTTCCCATTAGTGCAGAGATCATGCACAAGTATGTTGTTGGTCCAGCCACATTGAAGACAATGATGCGCATGCTTATAGACGAGTTGGAAAGAGGAGCCCAAGCAGTGTACCCAGATGTTATGAAGGCAAGAGTTAGGTTCCAGAAAGATGTCACCTTGGAGCACACTGACACCATCATGGACTACCGATCTTGACATCAGTATGTTACTATTGATCAACACAAGGATGTTGAGGAGTTGGACGTCCATTGTTTTCTAAGTCATAGTGATGTCTAGCATGGCTTTCTCAAGCCATTTATCTCACATGGCTACATGTTCATTGTAATGTAATGTCTGGTCAAGTGTAAGTCAAGTGTCAATGTTTGGATGTAACCGTCATAGAGTAGATGAAGAGTCATAAGGGTAGTTGAATTGCCACAAAGGGGAATGTCAAGGGCCACCCCACCCTTTTCTATAAATAGTCCCTCATAACTCATTGTATAGGCTTTCTGGTCAGCCAAGATTCCGATAAGACTATCTTGGAGAGAGCTTGGACAATATTGTAATGAGCCTTAGCTTCTTCACTGCGCAAAGCTAGTACATCTCTTGGAGGAGTAGGTAGTTGTGACTGTAGCAATCCGATATCAGAACTAGTGGTTGGACATGGATGTATTTTATGAATAGAACTTACACTTCTTAATATAATAAGAGCCATCAAGTTTCATGCATATGTTGTATTGTATTCTATGTTATCTGGTTTACTCTAAGTGATAAATGTATCTGTTTACTTACGCATGAATGTATAGCTATTTGCCTATGTATGTATGAATCTTTTTGAAACATGTTGTTGGTTTAACCATCACTTTGGAGTGCTAGATAACCTTCCTTCCATGTTTTGATGCATCTTTGCTCGTGTGTCCCTTATTAACAAAATGCTATCACAATTTTCCAAGGGGCACACTCATCTCAACCCCCGTGTGTTAGAACCTCTCATACACCTTCCTTGACTCACTGCATCTATCACACTCTTAATAACAACACAGTTATCTTACTTGCATCTATACGAAATCTCGGTCAAGGCATTACCATACAACCAACTGTTAGGACTCCTACACCAAACATTTTGAAGTCTACTTGGGAATTCTTACCAGGGAGATCCCCTGACATGTATGGCTAGAGACAATAACAATGACTCACTTTCTCTTGAAGAAACAACAACAATCTCAAAAACCACCCTTCTTGTTGTTGTGTTGCTCAATATATTTTATTATCTATCAAGAAAATCATTACATAGAGAGTAAAATTATGGAAACTATTTGAAAGGAACTATGACCTCCATCTCATGGTGTTACATAGTATTTTGTCACCGTCCCTGTTACCCCTTCTCCCATACATTGGAGGGCCTATTCCAGGACCTGTGGGAAGTGACATGACTTGAAAACACCTACTTTGTATCCCTTAAAGTATGTACTCTATATGCCCTGAAGACACCTTCTGCAAAATACCCCAAAATGTAGCCCTTTCTCCATTGGCATTGTTCCACAGTGTATTGCTCACGCCAATGGGGTAAATCCTCCAAAGAGGGCGCGCCAGCTAGCGCTCTACCTCAGAGTTGCACTAGCGCCAACCCAGTTGGGTAAAGTTTTTAACTATCAAACTTCCGAAGGTTCTTTCCACCTTATCTATAAACTAATTCCAGTTTGAATTGGTTCAGTTGGGCTTCGTATCTCCCAAGGAGGGAAGTAGTTCTCCACCTCTCATGGAAGCTTCCTAATGATAACGACAATCCCATGAATCAAGTGGATGGTCTTATCTACTCCTCCTATCCCTATATAAGCTTGTTCCTTCCCCTTTGACAAGCTAGTTGGTAATTCTTAGTTAATAATTCCACTTTTCAAGCTCCCAAAGTCTGAGGATTGCTAAGCTCATCTTGTAAGAGGTCTTGTGTATCCCTATGAGGCTAAGTCTTTAAGGAGGAGATCCATGTCCAAGTGATCAAACAGAGAGAGGCTTTTTCCCATCCCTTCCAAGCTCTGCAAGGCATGTGTTGTTGATTCACCCAGCCAAAGGAGGATTTGACATCAGAACTTGGTTGCATTCTCTTTTGTTTTATTAATAATAATATAGACGACTATCATTATGGTTCCACTCATGTGTCTTTATTATGATGTTTGAGTTGTATCCTTTTTTACTGATACATAGTTGTGTTTCCCATATTTTATGCTTGTACTTGTCTTGTTCTTTGCACGTGCAGGTGTCTATTCACAGAGATCATGAGGATTGTGACCAGCTGAAGCGAAAGAACGGAAGCGATGACCCTTCTACAAGTATAAGCGTTGGATTCGAGGTAGGCTCTCATCTTGGCCTTTATTTTGCAATTAGGAACCTGTGTGTTAGCGTTGTTTGATTGTTGCTAGACCTCAGTTAGGCTAGTGGGATCGCCTTTGTCTGCAGACGGGATTTACCTACACAACAAGTTGGTGACTTCGCTGGGGAGTTGGCTTTTGCCTTGTTTGTTTATCTTGTCTTGTTGTTTGATTTGTGAACTATTAGACAGAGTCTGAAGTCTGGCCAGATAGCCTTCGAAACGCTATTGCTTTGCATTAGTGAAGTAGATCAACGCTACTTCAGTCCATCTCAGGTTTGGTTTGCAAACTGAACGACTTGGGACTAGCCTTGTTCCTTAATTGTTTCCTTGGTTTCTCCCGCTTGTTTTGCTTTCTGGGCTGGATACCTATGTTGTTTTTGCCTCTTGAGAGTACTTAGGTATTGTTGTTTTAGCCTTGGTTCTTGTTTTTTTTATTTTCCATAGAAAACTCGACTGGCGCTAGTTTATAGCGTGACAGTTGCGCCAGTTGGTGCAAGTTGCACATTGACAACCCACACCAATCCTGAAAGGCACTAGTTGCAGCCTGACAGTTGCGCTAGGCCTGTAAACTTTTAAAGTTTTCTTGGTTTTCGATTTTTTGAGCTTTGGTTTCATCCTACGTACCTTTACTAGACTAATTTGGTGTGTTGGAGTGTGATTTGACTGGTTTTGATTGTTACCCTCTGGGTGTTTTCTTTTTTCTATCGATTTCGTATTTCCAGCACTAAGGCATCTAGTGGCCTTGTGAATCGAGCCTTCCTAAGGTGTTTCGATCTTTTTTTTGTCCAGTAAACTCTCTTGCTTACTCCTTTACACTTGTTTGGTAGTTGTGAATCATTTTGTTGTGTTATTTAGGTGATTTGCTTCGTCTTCACTTGAATTCCACTTCGTCTCACTTTGAGCCCAGATCACATGGCTCATTGTTGTCTTTGGGACCTTTTTGATTCTTTGGATGTTTGATTTGTGTTTTGAGGAACTGAACATGTGTGTATTGGTTAGAATTTGTTAGTGTTATTTCTCAAAAACTCTTTAGTACTTTTTGCCATTATTGAAAAAGAAAATCTCTTTTGCTTTGGAATAGTTAATGAAAGTTAGGACTTTTCATTTGGATTAGTGAATTAGTGATCTTAAAGAAAAGTTTACTGATTTGCATTAGGTACATTAGGGAAACTCTTTGTTGTTTGTGATCGTTTCGTTTGCATGAAATCTCTCTAAAATCTTTTGTAACTAGCATTCATCGAATGGAATGACATGTTTTGGCATATAGAGTGCATTTAGGAATTTTGAGAAATTACATACGGTAGGACCTGAAAACTGAAACTTAACTCAAGATCAACTTTAAAATAAATCGAATGAACTTAAAAACGCATTGGAACACAACACTCACATTCTAGAGGTCTAGGCTAGAGACGTGCTCCGGCGTCGTTAAACCTAGTCACTTTTGTTCTCACATTAAGGTTGGGTGATTCCTCCTTGTGTGATTCAATTGTGGTCTAGTACGGACTTGTGCTCCCACGTACCATCGCGTATATATGGGGAGACTCCACTAGGTTATCATCCTTGATCCATAGGAAGCCGTGTCTGCCGCCTTACAGCCCGTAACGCACTGAACATAACATTCAGGAAGATTGACTACCGTACAGAAAGTCCTTGGCTTTCATATGATTGCTAAGGTGTATATGCAGTTTTGCGGACTGTCTGGTAAACCCCTTGCCTAGTTTCTCCAGAGCAGTCACTTTTTGATCCTTTTCGGACTCCTTAAAAGAAAAGGCTCTCTTGATCATTTGTCACTTCGGGCTCACTAAATATTCGAAGGCGACTAGAGTCATATTTTGTTCTTTTCTCGACTCTTAAAACATGAAAAGGTCAATTTGTGTCCTAATGTCTTAAAAATTTATTGGACCATGATTACATTTACCTTGTTAGATCTTGTGTGCATTAGTTTTGAGTAGGGTCTTTCATCGTTAGCTTGTCTAGGATTTTTGTTTGATTCGATCATCCTAGCGGATCCATTGATCCCGTCTCCCATCCCAAGTGACCAAGGGTCTCCTTCTTCTGCTGCTCCTGAGACACCGGTTTGTGGTGACACTTTCCCTGTAATTCCAAGTGTCCAACCGTTGAACTCTCGTGCTCCAGAGGACGAGCTTTATGACTTGTTTTGGAACCCTGTTTGGGAGCCTTCTGAAGAGGATTTTCCCTCTACTCCTATTGGTGTTTCGCCCCCGATGGCTTCTTCCGATATGGAAGACACATCTCCTGTATTGAGTGGAACACCCGTTATGTTGAGTATTGAGACTCCCATCCTGGCCACATCCCCAGTTATATCTACGCCCTACATTGTTACACCTCTCGGTATTACAGTGCCGACGCGTTATAGATCTCTGAGGGATGCCATGGGCTCTGCGAGTTTCTCTTCTATATGGGATAATAACATTGTTCCCACTATGGGACCTTTTGTTTGCAAAGTTCACCATACCGCTGTCACATTAATTCTGACCAATCCGACCGTTTGTGTCACATCGTCAACTCCAGTTGCTAGTGTCGTTACGCATCTTCCGTCGTAACTACTATTGCTGGCCCATCTCGTGGCCCGGCACGTAGTGGTCAATCGGCACATGCTGCCAGAGTTGTTCATCCTGCAAGCGGTGCCCCACCTTCTTCTGATGCCATTTCATCAGGGGGGGCATATTCTCAGTACTTGCATGCTGTCCAAAATCCAGGCGGGCAAGGCCCTTACTGTGATCTTGTCAATCATTATTTGTATACCTCCTTGCCAGCCCAACCCGCTGTAGAAGGTACCATTCCATTAAATGTGGCTTGGGGTACCACTGGTTACGGTGGTGGCCAATTCCATCCGGATCAAGGGCAGCCATCTCAAGGACCATCATACCAAGGTCAGCCATCCTACACGCAGCCTAATTATGGGCAGTAGTATTATGGCCAAACCTATCCAGGGCAACCTGGAGGCTTGCAAGGACAACCCTACTAGGGACAACCTTCAGCCTTTGGTGGTCCGTCTTATACATATCTTGGGCAACCTTCTGGAAACCTGGGACAACCTTATGCTCAACAAGGACAACCTGGACCCCAGCAGGGATACCCTTCGGGTCAACCCTATGGGAATCTGGGACAACCTTATGCGCAGCAAGGACAACCCGGAAACCAGCAAGGCTACCCTTCTGGGTAAGGTGGCCAGCCTTACATGCAGTAAGGCCAGCCCACTGCTCAGCCTAGTCAGCCATCTGGTCTACAAGGACAACCTTCGGTTGCGCAAGGACAACCAAACCCCCAGAAAGTTCAACCTTCTGGGCAAGTAGGTCTGTCTCAGATCCAGTCAGGACAACCTTCTGGCCAGATGGCCCAACCTCAGTCTTCGCAAGGATATCTTTCTGGGGCGGCTCAACCGGGCATGCAGATGGTTCCTGCTTCTCAAGCTCAACCTGGTTACCAACCCTAGAATCAAACTGGTCTGCAGCCACAAGGTGGGTACCAATCCCAACCTTCTTATCAAAATTACCAATAGCCGCAGGTCACCCCTTATCAAAATTATCAGCAGCCCAATGTTGCTCCTACAGGACAGTATGGTAACCAATGGGGTGCTGGGGGGCAGAACCAGAATCAACCATTCGGTTACGGATATAATCCTTATGGACAAAGTTCCTATGGACAAGGTCCTTTTGGACCTTATCCGTCTGGACAAGGTCAACGGGGGAAACCAGCAATTGGATGGAACTCTGGCCCTACCTCATATCCGCAGATGTCCTTCAACCCGCATCTACGATTTTTAGCGACGTTGGAACTACCCGATGTGTCGAAGTTAACAAATGATCCTATTTTGCATAATCCACAATGGCCACCAGTTCCGACTAAGATACCCGGCGACTGTCCTAAATTCGACGGCAAGGTTGGAGAGGATCCTCAAGCCCATGTAATGACCTATCACCTTTGGTGTTTGTCCAATTCATGGCTTGATGATTCAGTTCGACTTCACCTGTTCCAAAGGACTCTCACTGGCTCCGCTGCTAAATGGTATATTGAATTGACCCGTGGGTCTTTTCAAGATTTCAATTCATTGGCTATGTCATTCCTCACCCATTTTCAGTTACCCATTCAGTATGAGACAGGGACCCATCTCCTTACATCTCTCAAGCAGGATATGGCTACGCACATCTCCGATCATATACATGAATGGAGAAGGCGTCGTCGGTTGATCAAGTTTTGGATTCCTGATCAACTCCTCGCCGATTGGTTCACAACTTCCTTTGTCCCTAAGATAGCACGGGACATTGCTATGGGAGCCTATGTGACTGAAGAGCAAGAGATTGTGCGTGCTCAGTACCTTGACTTAGTTTATTCTCAGTCAGGTACTTTATATGAGTATTTGCCTGATGCCCCAAGACCCAGTACATCCAAAGCTCCACCAAAGCCATCTGTTGATGGAGTTATTGGCTCTGTAAATCCGTCGTCCAAAAAATCATCCTCAAACCCTGGGAAGCAAAAATTGAATGCTTCTAACGAAAACACTTCTTAGGGTGGTTCAAATTCTAGAAGTACTTCCGAGGTTAATGCCATCCAATCCACCATGGTGAGTAAGGCCTTGAAAGGAAAGAAAAAGGGGAAAGCAAAGAATAAGTCTGAGCAACCTAAACAGGATTCCTCCAAACCCCCATCCGAGGAAGGAGCTAAGCGCAAACCCAAATATCATTGTCTCATCTGTGATGAGGATCACTACACCAAAGACTACCCAAGGCGGTCCGAAGTTAGTTGTTTGTTAAAAGGCACTCCTGGGATTCCTGCGGTTCTAAAAGAACCTTTCCCCTCTCAATAGACTCAAATGGTGGCTGATCCATCTTCGTCTTCTTCTCCCTTTGGTTTCCAAGTCTTCATGGCTGGATCCATTCCCGTTCATGTAACGACTCAAAGAAAGGAGTATCCGTCATCCATCGAGAAGGAGCTTGAGGTCCCCTCAAGCACTCCTTTGTCCAGCTCTGGTCCGCTCCATATCGAGAGACCAAGTATTGAGACGACCATCCGACCCCCTCCCAAAGGAGTACTCCGGAGATCATCTTACAACCCAAATGCTCGTGCTGCCCAGCACTATAGCATAGTTGAGGACTTAGCGTAGGCTCCGTCGGCTATGTCCGCCTTAGAAGTTCTCCACAGCTGCCCCCCTTAGAGGAAGTCCCTGCTATCAGCCATCGATGGCATCCACCCGGCAGATTCTGATCTGATTACCTTTGATCTCGAGAGCCATGTCCCAAGGCTACCTCATCAGATCGTCTTTCTTATACAAGTCATCATCAATTCAAAAACGATCCATCGTACAGTTATTGATGAGGGCACGTTTACTTGCATCATGTCTATTGCTTGTTGGAAAGCGATCAGGTCTCTGACTCTGAGCCAGTCTCCTACGACGTTGGAAGCCTTCGATGGGAGAGAATCTCATCCCTATGGTATTCTTCAACGATTGCTAATCACTTTAGAAGGGAAAATCGTTGAAGTAGAAGTTGAGGTCGTTGACGCAAATCTGACTTACAACCTCCTTTTGGGACGGAGTTGGACGTATGCCATGCGCGTCGTGGGTTCATCCCTCTTCCTTGTCATCCGTTTCCCCCTCCAAGGGAAAATTTTCACGGTAGACCATCTCTCCTTCTTCGCTTTTTCATCTGAAGGAAATGTGCCTTTCGTGGAGCATACCTCCATCCCTTTCGAAAGTGTGGGAGCCGGGCTCTTCAAAGATCCCGCCCTCATGGGTGTTTTCTCACTCCCACCTCCCAGCCTTGCTTCCATCAGTATGATTTCGATTCGTTCTGATACCTGGGTCATTCCCCCCATTGATCAGATAGAATCATGGGGTGAGGATATGCCATTGAGTCCCACCGAGCTCAACTACATCGAAATTGTTGCTGTATCAACTCCTCTTGCTGAACCCGCTTCTTTAAGCGGAGCTCTTGACTCATACGACTATTCCCCTTGGCTTGGAGAATGTTCCTCCTCGGATCCATTAAAGGAAATATTTCCTTCCGACGAAGCCATCATGGAGACCATGTCTCTCGAGAAACCTCCGTGGTCCCATCTTCACCACCGTTCCTCGTTTCTCCCTACCCTTCGGGAAACGTTGGCTTGTCTCGAGTGGTTTTCTCCGTGTCTCCCTTCACAACCTCTTCAGATGCTTATTTAGGTCTATCAACTATCATCTAAAGGGAATTTGGGGAACATTACATAGACCCAACCTATTGACATCTCTGTCAAACCAGGGATTGTTGAGAACATCTATATAGGAGTCACTTGCATTCTTGAGGAAATTCAAATCTATATAGCGCTTTTTCGCGAATTCCGTGATGTCTTCGCATGGTCTTACAAAGAGATGCCCGGCATTGATCCAAACATTGTACTGCTTGAGATACCTACGTATCCAGGAGCCAAACCTATTCGTCAGCGTTTACGCCCTGTGCACCCCCGCAAGGCTGCAGCTATCAAAGCGGAAGTTGAAAAACTTCTTAAAGCTAGTTTTATTTACCCTATCCCACTCACAGATTGGGTCTGTAACATTGTCCCTGTGGATAAAAAGTAGAGTACTATTCGCGTCTATGTCGACTATCACGATATTAACTGAGCCTGGCCGAAAGATAACTACCCCACACCTTTCATTGACCAACTCATTGATGAGTGTGCTGGGAGTGAGATATATTCGTTTATGGATGGCCTTTCTGGCTACAACCAGATTAATATTGCACCCGCTGATCAACACAAGATGGCCTTTATCTATCCGTGGGGTACTTTCGCTTACAAAAAGCTCCCTTTTGGTCTCAAGAATGCCGGTGCCACTTTTCAACGTGCGATGGCTTACGCCTTTCATGATATCCGGCACATCATACAACCTTATCTGGATGACCTTCCCGCGCATTCAGATAAGTGCCAAGATCATCCGTCACACCTTCACAAGATTTTTCTCCGCTGTCAACACTACAATATCCGACTTAACCCGCATAAATGTGTCTTCTATGTAGAATCTTGCCGACTTCTCAGGTTTATCGTCTCCTAAGAGGGCATCCGTTTGGATCCCCCTAAAGTCGAAGCCATTTTGAATCTTCCTCCCCATTCTTCTTTGCGGCAACTGCAGAGTTTGCAGGGTAAAGCAAATTTCTTACGATGATTTATCCCGAATTATGCCGAAGTGGCAAAAGGTTTCACGCGCTTACTCAACCTCGACATCCCATTTCAATGGGATGCCATAGCTGAGGAGTCTTTTGCACATCTTAAAAATCTTCTGGTTTTCGCCCCGTTGTTGCGGCCCCCCAATTATCATCGCAATTACACATTGTATTTGGCCGCTACTGATACCACCATTGGTATGGTTCTTGTTCAGGATGACGACGATGGCACTGAACATGTTATCTACTACCTGTTGGATACCTATACCAATAGGTTTCATATTTCATGATTGGATATCAAAGGTCCAAATATGCTCAGCTTTGACAAATGCAAAGATCTCATATTTTCCTAAGAAAGCAGTGTCTATATCGGT